>CM051383.1:14228728-14378728 GCA_028015245.1 Cardamine occulta
CACTAGGACGTCTGTTGGAACTCATGCGTTTTTGGAGGGCTTGTTTAGTAGATGACAGACAAGATACTGATGCCGAAGAGGAAAAGCAAACAGCAAAGGGAAATGATAGATTCAAGAAATTATCTTTTCATCAAGCAGCAGATTCAATTGAGTTTCGCTCTGCTGATATTGATGCTGTTGGACTAATTTTTCTTAGTTCAGTCGACAGCCAGATTCGGCACACTGCTCTAGAATTATTACGATGTGTACGTGCATTAAGAAATGATATTCGGGATCTCATGATTCAAGAGCACCCAGACCACGTTATGAAATTTGAAGCTGAACCCATTTACATGATCGATGTCTTGGAAGAACATGGGGTGAGTACCTTCTGTGTGTATCTCACCTCTTCAGAGGCTTTACATTTTTAGCCTTTAGGCTTTTTATGGTTTTAAATCGTCTGGCTTTATGGAAAAACTAAGATTTGTGTTCTGTTTTTTCTCTGTTCATATATTAGGATGATATTGTCCAAAGTTGTTATTGGGATTCTGCCCGTCCTTTTGATTTAAGACGAGATTCCGATGCCATTCCTTCCGATGTGACTCTTCAATCCATAATATTTGAGAGCCCTGATAAGAATAGATGGGGTCGGTGTCTCAGCGAACTTGTTAAATATGCTGCTGAGCTCTGCCCACGCTCTGTTCAAGAAGCCAAGTAAGTATATTTTGTAGCTGCATTATCTTCCATGTGTTTGTTTCAAGGACATTTCTTAACAACATCATCATTGGTGTGTTCTCTTGAGCCTTGATATGATTTTTCTTTTGTTACCGTCTTCTCTGACCGTCAACACCGCCCTAAATCATTTAAGACTGGGAAAATTCTTTAAGAATTAGGAAAGTAGACTTTATCTATCAAGAAGCCTTCAAAAAAGTTTATCCGCTAATTTAATGTGCAGATAAATTTTCACTTTCGTGTGAGAATTTTAACAGAAAATCTATTTATACAAGCACCAGTGCTTTTCGCACAAAATACTGTTTGTTTCATTTCATTGTCATACCTCTTATTAATAACATAAGAACTAAGGTGCCCTTTTCACTTACAGGTCTGAAATTATGCACCGCCTTGCCCATATTACACCTGTTGAGTTAGGTGGAAAAGCTAGCCACTCACAAGATACAGATAACAAACTGGATCAGTGGCTTCTGTATGCTATGTTTGTGTGTTCATGCCCACCTGATGGCAAAGATGCGGGTAGCATTGCATCAACCAGAGAAATGTACCACCTTATTTTCCCTTATCTTAGATTTGGGTCAGAGACCCACAACGTAAGTTTTTTTTTTTGCGTCTCTGCATTTTTAGTTTGATGTTGGTAATTTTATCAGTTATTTAATCTTGTATTGTTTACTTGATGTGGTTTTTGTTGAATCTTTTCTCCTTGATAAAATTTTAACCTATCTTTACTTATATTTTCTCGCATGTAGCATGCTGCAACTATGGCTCTCGGGCGCTCGCATCTGGAAGCATGTGAAATTATGTTTAGTGAGCTTGCATCTTTCATGGAAGAAATTTCATCAGAAACAGAGACCAAACCAAAGTGGAAGGTATATGCTAAAGCAAATTGTAGAAAATCATGTAGTTAACCGTCTTTCAGAATTATACTTGGAAGTCCTCCCTGTACAAGATAGGTGATTCACTATGCAACTGCCTGGCTGCCCAGATTTACGGTGGTACTCCTTATCATTTTAGAAAAATTAGAAAACTTCCTTCTATGTTCGCAAAACAATAGCTAAGAAAAAAGGACCATATGAGAACAAGTAAAGGCAATCTCATGGATGAAAAAGTTTAAAGTCACTGCCATTATATGTACCCTCTAGGTGGCTTTGTTGAACTTAAGTAAGCATATTATGTTAGATTTTCGCTGGGTTTAGCTTATAGTAATCCCTTCATCTTGAATCATTAGTGTTGAGGGAACATAAGTATCCAGTATTGTCTTATGTAAGGGCTGCTACATATGTTGACGCACTAACCATATTTTAATGACCGACTGTTTCTTCTTGACCATTTTCCTTGCATTGATTTTAAACTGTGTGAAAGATACTGGGACTTGACATTAAAAAGTTGTATTCCTGTGATATGAATGCAGATCCAAAAAGGAGTTCGAAGAGAGGACCTCCGTGTTCATGTTGCGAATATATATCGAACAGTATCTGAGAATGTTTGGCCTGGAATGATTGCTCGTAAACCAGTTTTTCGCCTTCATTACCTGAGATTCATTGAAGATTCAACAAGACAGATATTACCGGCACCTCCTGAAAGCTTTCAGGATATGCAGCCTCTGCGCTATTCACTTGCGTCTGTTTTAAGATTTCTTGCCCCTGAATTTGTTGAATCAAAATCGGAGAAATTTGATGTTAGAAGTAGGAAACGTCTATTTGATCTGCTCCTTTCTTGGTCTGATGATACAGGAAGTACATGGGGACAAGATGGTGTTAGTGATTATCGCCGTGAAGTTGAGCGCTATAAGACCTCGCAGCATAACCGGTCAAAAGATTCTGTTGACAAGATTTCTTTTCACAAGGAACTGAATGAACAAATTGAAGCCATCCAGTGGGCCTCATTGAATGCAATGGCTTCCCTTCTATATGGACCATGTTTTGATGACAATGCAAGAAAAATGAGTGGCCGTGTGATATCTTGGATAAATAGTTTGTTCATCGAGCCTGCTCCCAGGGTTCCTTTTGGTTACTCGCCTGCTGATCCAAGAACTCCATCTTACTCCAAATACACAGGAGAAGGTGGACGAGGGGCAACAGGCCGTGATAGGCATCGAGGTGGTCATCTACGTGTTGCGTTGGCAAAATTGGCTCTGAAGAATCTTCTACTTACAAACTTGGATCTCTTCCCTGCCTGCATTGATCAGGTAAAATTCTTTCTGACTGTGAATGCATGGAAGTTGTGTTTAATCATACTTTTTTCTTGGTAATTTCTAGACCAAATGTTTGATAAATCTTGACCAATGATGACAGCTTTATCCATGCAGTGGTGGTTTCCATATCAGATAGATTTTTTTTTTCCTAGATCCAGTTTCAGCACCTGAATTCTCTTGATAAGTTTTTTTCAGTTCTATGCCTTAAACTGCATGACCTAATACATCTGTGCTTTTCCCAGTGTTACTACTCTGATGCGGCTATAGCTGATGGGTACTTCAGTGTGTTGGCTGAGGTCTACATGCGACAAGAAATACCAAAATGTGAAATTCAGAGGCTCTTGAGTCTAATTCTCTACAAGGTAGTCGATCCATCTAGACAAATTCGTGATGATGCTCTTCAAATGCTTGAGACACTTTCTATGCGTGAGTGGGCTGAGGATGGTATAGAAGGTTCAGGAGGCTATAGAGCAGCGGTTGTAGGTAATCTTCCGGATTCATATCAACAGTTCCAGTACAAGCTCTCCTGCAAACTCGCTAAGGATCATCCTGAGTTGAGCCAGCTCCTGTGTGAAGAAATTATGCAGCGTCAGCTTGATGCTGTTGATATAATTGCTCAGCATCAGGTCTTGACCTGTATGGCTCCATGGATTGAGAACCTTAATTTCTGGAAACTCAAGGATTCTGGTTGGAGTGAAAGATTACTAAAAAGTCTTTACTATGTCACATGGCGACATGGGGATCAGTTCCCTGATGAAATTGAAAAACTTTGGAGTACTATTGCTAGTAAGCCCAGAAACATTAGCCCTGTATTGGATTTCTTGATCACAAAGGGCATTGAGGACTGTGATTCAAATGCATCTGCCGAAATAACTGGTGCATTTGCTACATATTTTTCAGTTGCTAAACGTGTAAGTTTGTACCTCGCACGGATATGTCCTCAGCGTACTATTGATCACCTGGTTTACCAACTGTCACAGCGGATGCTGGAAGACAATATTGAACCCATTGGTTATAGTGCAAACCGGGGTGATTCCAATGGAAACTTTGTGCTGGAATTCTCTCAGGGACCTGCCACTGCACCTCAAGTTGCTTCAGTTGCAGACAGCCAGCCACACATGTCACCACTTCTTGTCCGAGGCTCCCTTGAAGGTCCCCTTAGGAATACAAGTGGAAGCCTAAGCTGGAGAACAGGCGTGACTGGGCGAAGTGCTTCTGGGCCTTTAAGTCCAATGCCTCCTGAGTTGAACATTGTTCCTGTAGCTACTGGTCGTTCTGGTCAGCTCCTCCCATCATTGGTGAATGCATCCGGACCTTTAATGGGAGTTCAGAGCTCTACAGGAAGTTTGAGGAGTCGCCATGTCTCACGTGACAGTGGAGATTACCTCATAGATACACCAAATTCTGGGGAGGATGTGTTGCATTCTGGGATTGCAATGCACGGTGTCAATGCAAAGGAACTCCAATCAGCCTTACAGGGACATCAACAGCACTCACTCACTCATGCCGATATAGCTCTGATTCTTCTTGCAGAAATCGCATACGAGAATGATGAAGATTTTAGGGAACATCTGCCTTTGCTCTTCCACGTCACTTTTGTTTCAATGGATAGCTCTGAAGACATTGTGCTAGAGCATTGTCAACATTTGCTTGTGAATTTGTTGTACTCACTTGCGGGTCGGCATTTGGAGCTATATGAGGTGGAAAACAGCGATGGAGAGAACAAACAACAGGTTGTGAGTTTAATTAAATATGTGCAATCTAAACGAGGGAGCATGATGTGGGAAAATGAAGATCCCACGGTTGTGAGAACAGATCTTCCTAGTGCCGCTCTTTTGTCTGCACTTGTTCAGAGTATGGTTGATGCTATATTCTTCCAAGGAGATCTTCGAGAAACTTGGGGAACAGAAGCTCTCAAATGGGCTATGGAATGCACTTCAAGACATCTAGCCTGTCGATCACACCAAATATACCGCGCACTACGACCTAGTGTGACAAGTGATGCATGTGTCTCCCTTCTACGCTGTCTTCATCGATGTCTAAGTAATCCCATTCCTCCGGTTTTGGGTTTTATTATGGAAATCCTTCTGACGCTACAGGTCATGGTAGAGAATATGGAGCCAGAGAAAGTCATACTCTACCCACAACTCTTCTGGGGCTGTGTCGCCATGATGCACACTGACTTTGTCCATGTCTATTGCCAGGTTCTTGAGCTCTTCTCCCGTATTATTAACCGTTTGTCATTCCGTGACAAAACAACTGAAAACGTGCTCTTGTCGAGTATGCCTCGGGATGAATTCAACTCTAATGATTTAGGGGAGTTCCAAAGGACAGAATCTAGAGGGTACGAGATGCCGCCGTCAAGTGGAACTCTGCCAAAGTTCGAAGGTGTACAGCCTCTCGTCCTTAAAGGACTGATGTCTACTGTTAGCCACGAGTTCTCCATTGAGGTCCTTTCGAGGATTACGGTGCCTTCATGTGACTCTATATTTGGCGATGCTGAGACAAGGCTCCTTATGCATATCACAGGTCTACTTCCTTGGCTTTGCTTGCAGCTGAGCCAAGACCAGGTAATGGTTTCTGCATTACCGCTCCAGCAGCAGTATCATAAGGCATGTTCTGTAGCAACTAACATTGCTACCTGGTGTCGGACGAAATCACTTGATGAATTGGCTACGGTTTTTGTTGCTTATGCTCGTGGCGAGATTAAAAGAGTTGATAATCTCCTTGCATGCGTCTCTCCTCTGCTATGCAACAAATGGTTCCCCAAACACTCGGCTTTAGCTTTCGGTCACTTGTTAAGACTGCTAAAGAAAGGACCAGTGGATTATCAACGAGTCATATTACTTATGCTCAAGGCATTGCTCCAACATACTCCCATGGATGCTTCGCAGAGTCCCCACATGTACACAATCGTTTCGCAGCTAGTCGAAAGCACTCTGTGTTGGGAGGCATTGAGTGTTCTCGAAGCCCTACTTCAGAGCTGCAGCCCGGTACAAGGGGGTACCGGTGGATCCCACCCTCAGGATTCCGGTTACTTAGAAAACGGCACTGATGAGAAGACGCTTGTACCTCAGACATCATTCAAAGCCCGGAGCGGACCTCTTCAGTACGCAATGATGGCTGCAACAATGTCACAAGCTTTCCCTCTGGGTGCAGCTGCGGCAGAGTCAGGGATACCTCCGAGAGATGTAGCGTTGCAGAACACAAGGCTAATATTGGGTCGGGTTCTTGATAATTGTGCTCTAGGAAGAAAAGATTACAGAAGATTGGTGCCTTTTGTGACAACGATCGCAAACATGTAACTCTGTTTTTCAGTAAAGTTTTGCAAGGTTTTGGGTATTTGTGTATGTTTCCAACAAGCAATGTGTCTGTGTGTGAATAGTTTGGTGTTATTGCGACTAACTTGTATGTTCACCGCTTAGTAGAGTCCAAATGTATTCCAGAAGTTTAAGACCGAAAGTTTTATTTGTTACTTTATGATCGGATCCATCTTCTGCATGATGGTAACCAAAATTGTATATTAGTATTCACATTCTTCTTCTTCATTATTGTATTTTTGTGGCCTGGGTATAAAAAAATCATGATATATTATCCATATAAAAAGATCTCACGACCATTTTTGCAAACATAAAATATAGTATCAACAACATCCCAGAGACAAAAGCAATTAAATAGAAAAAAGTCCAAAGTATTTAGAAAAAAAACAAAAAATGGTGATATTGTATATGAAATAAAACTTGAGCAACCAACAGAGTAATCAACGAAAGCGAAAACGATTAAAGGTATGAGATCATGAATTGTCTCTTGGACAACAACCTAACATTCTCTACGTAATCCGAAAAAACCATTGCTCTTCTATAACAATGAGGCCTTAACTTTGTAATCATAAACGTAATCTCTCTATAAACGTCCGTGCCGGGATTGTAATGGCCGACGTAAACCTCATCAGAATATGAGGATGGTTAATTGGAAACCTTTAACACTAGGTTTTTTTTTGATAAAATGTAAATATTATTTAAAAGAAGCTTGAGTTATACATTGTGCATAACTAGATTGTGGTCATATATGCAAATATATATATATATATATATATATATATATATAGCAACCAAAGCCGGTGTAACGACTGCCATAATCTCATGGTTATGGTGTGAAGCTAGAGCAACAAGCTAACAAACTTTACAGCAGGCCCATAATAGAGAATCTAATAAACCAAATAGTTTGTAAATAAGATGAAAGGCTTAATGCCTAATAATCTATAGTGTAACAACATTTCAAAGACAAAATTAATTAAGTAGACAAATTAAAGTCCAACTTATTTAGAAAAAATGGTGATATTGTCTATGAAATAAAACTTGAGTAATCAACGAGAGTCAAAACGATTAAAGGTATCAAGATCATGAATTGTCTCTCCTAAACAACCTAACACTCTCTACGTAATCCGAAAAAACAATTGCTTTCATATAACAATGAGGCATTAAGTTTATAATCCGAAACTTAATCTTTCTAAAGCTACGCGAGCCGGGATTGTAATGCACGACGTAAAACTCATCAGAAAACAAGCATGGTGCCAAAATAAAGTCACCCGTACGAGTAGTGCCTCTGACACGTAAATAACAATATTTATCCTTCAAATATTGTTGAATGCTGAAAGTTAATTTCAGCATCCTGATCAATAACCCACACATCAAATGTGAATGATGTTTGGTTAATGGGTATGGCTATGGCTAATTTCCCCTCGTAGGTTATCAAAGTTTCACAATATAGACCTGGACTTGGAATCTCTGCAGGTAGACTAGTTAAACGATCCAACTTTTCAGACCTCAAGTCAAATCTCATTAAGCTCGGTTGCAACATTTCCGACCCCGTTTTAGCAATGTAATACACAACACCATCTATGCACACACCGTTAGACGAAGGACGGTGAGGAGTGCTACAATCTATCATTCTCCATGATTCATTTTTAGCTCCAACTGTGAGTACTTGATTTTGAGATGATGCTTCTTCTATACGGCAATGAATTTTTTCAGTCATGCACAATACTTTGTATTGATCATCAACTGAATCATACCTGAAAAAACTTTTTACGACCCTCCTTCTTGTTTTGCATCTTGGTAAAATTCTGGATTGACCGGTGCTGGGGTTAGCTATGATTTGCTCTTGACCATATCCAAGGCTTATCAATCCATTAACATGATGATAAAAGTACTCGATGTGCTGAGGATATGGGAATGGACATGTCACATATGATAGTAAAGATAACGTTGATGATGAGGAAGACGTCGAGTAGAACTTCAAATTTTGGTTTCCCCCAAATTTACGAATGGAAACTCTACTAATTTGACCACCGAGAGCGATTAGGGTACGAGGCTGCGGCGAAGATCTAAGCGTGAAAGATGTGACGAACTCTCGACTGCGGATAGTTATTTCCCATAACTTTGATACTGTGAGAAACCTAACTATAGATTTCACAGGCAATCTCCCAAGAATCTCGATTACTAGGTCATGAGGGAGTTGATCAAAGTTGTTGTTCTCTTCCAACGTTTGTGGAATGTTGTCCACGGTTTTGATCCTTTTGATACGTGTTCTCATGATCTTTAACTCTTGGTTTCAAAACCCTAGATTTCTCTGTCTACTCTTTGCTTTTGCTCTTTTCTAGCTGAGTAGTAAAACTATAAATATGAAGACAAGGTTCAAAAAAGAGCAGACCCGTAATATAACTCTAATGGGCTTAATTAAAGTGGATCTTACGTAACCGAGTCGGGTCTTTACGGGATTGGGTTGTGCGTAAAGAGCTAAACCAGGAGTGTAAAGACGTTCATTGATACAACTAAGTTTTAGTTAATTGAAATACCTAATACAGTTAAATCTCTATAAATTAATAATTGATTCATTAATACTTTGGTAAATTAATAATTTTTTCTAGTTCCAAATTGCTATTTTGACCTAAATATTACTTCTATAAATTAATAATCTCGATAAATTAATAAAACATCATAAAAATACATTAGTCCCAATATTCTTTATAGAAATTTTACTGTATTATAGTAAACTTTTAACAGTTGTATATATCTACTTACAAAAAAAAAAGATGAGAGTGGTGGCAAGCCTGAAAGACTGAGTTGATTTTGTTCATATAAAAGCGTACGCTAAACCATAGATATATATATAGGCAGTTCTGGTTCAATGATTTTATAGACCCTATTAACAGCAAGGAGACCTTAGAATAAAACTTTTTGTTTGAATTAGTTTAAAATTAGAGGAAAAGTAGTTCACCAAGTTTACAACAAACCAAATAGTTTGTAAAAGAGATGAAAGGCTTAATGATAGATGAAACTGCAAGAAGACGATCTTTTAGGTACTAATTAAAGTTTATTAAGAAACAAAATATTATAATCTAGAAAAGTAAGCAATAAAGAAACAAAATTATCCCAAAAACAAGTATAACAACGAAAAGATTTCAAATATTATAGGTATCGAAGCAACATCCTAACACTCTCAACGTAATCCGAAAATAAACCAAAGTGCCACGACGCTTGAACTCATAGTCTGTTTGCACTTCAACCTAGTACTTTGGTACCAAAATAAACTCTCCCGTTTGAGTAGTGCCTCTAATATGTAAATTCTCCAACCGATATAAACTCGTCCAATGTTCGATACTGAAACTTTTCTTCAACCATCCAAGTTCTCCGGCGTGCTGATTCATAACCCAAACTTCAAATGTATATATGCTGATTTTTTATAGGGTACAGCTAGTTTCCCCTCGTAGCTTTTTATATATTAACTGTAGCTGAATAATATATATATATATATAGGAAAGAGTGAATTAAGCCCCCAATTGAAAGACTTAAAAGTTAAAACTAAAGCTATATAAGTAGTCTGTCTAACTACAAGAGCATAACGCTCTCTACGTAATCCATGAAATAATTTGTTTCAAGAAAAATATTCCCTCGGTTTGAGGAATCATTAACTAAATTCAATATCATCCTCTTAAAACTAGCTCCCTTCTTGCGATCGTAGCGTGTGACATAAGTCACTTTAGAAGTGCAGGATGCAAAGATAAACTCACCCAAGTGATTAATACCTGTCATATGTAAACACTGTTCGGGAAGATTATCAAAAGACAACTCCAAGAAATCTTGTTTTCCGGCTTGGAAAACCCTCAAATCAAATCCTAGTCTTAGAAATTTTAATGGGTGTGGCTACTTTTCCATAGTAGTTTATCAATGTTGGAAATTTACCATGCCAGAAAACTTTAACATCATCAGATAATGTAGCAAAGATATCAAACTTTTCAGACTTCAAATCGAATCTCACCACTTTTTTTCCTGTGCTCGTCTTCGCAATGTAGTATATATCTCCATCTATACACAAACCTTTAGACCGAGGACGGTGAGGAACGCTGCAATCTATCGTTCTCCATGATTACAATGGTTTAGCTCCCGATGTGAATACTTGAAAGTGATCAGGCCACGAAGAAGATTTTATACGTTTCGTCATGGTCAATACTTTATAGTGATCATTGATTGGATCATATCCGAAAAAGCGTTTGAGATACGGTGTATATCTCAAGGTTAAGATGCTTGGTAAGGTTATGAACTTACCGGTGCAAGGGTTACATATGATTTCTCCTATGTTCATCAACCCATTTACGTAATAAGGGTAGTTTAATCGCGGATTTTGATTTTGATTTTGATTTTGGGAGTGACCTGTTATTCTTGATGACGAAGAAGACGAAGATGAACGAGAGACGAAGTAGTAGTTTATGTTTCCCGTTTGGTTATTCTTATAGCTTGAAACGATTAGGAAACCTGAAGGCTGAGTCAAGGATCGAAAGTGAAACAAACTGATGAAATTTTTGCTGCGGATGATTTTTTCCCATGATTTCGATACGACCAGGAACTTACCTATGGATTTCACAGGCAACCGAGTAAGAATCTCAATCTGTAGATCCAAAGGAACAGCAGGATATTGCGGATTCTTCCCCGTTTTCTTCTCTTTGTATTGACTTTGTCTTCTCATGGTCGCTTGCTCTTTCTTGTCGTTCGAAAACCCTATATCTTTAGGTCTCTTCTCTTGCTTGCTCTTTAAGTAATTAGTAGAAGAGATAGAGAAGCAATGGTTTTAAACAAAATAGGCCCTTAAGAGTTAATGGGCTTTACCATCTACCCGACTGGGGAAGTGGATCTTCCGCAACCGATTCAGTAGACAGTAGGTCACGGATTGGGTTTAGGTATCTTGCAAAAGCATATTAACAGTATCAGAATCTTTAATTTCCATTTATTAATTGAGATATGATAATGGACGACTAATTGCAAACACCTAAAGATAAAGGATAAAGGATTTTTATTAAAACAACAAAGAAAAAGCTCAGAAAATAGTACTACAAATCCACCACTGTTTATAAATAAACCGGTGTCATTTTAAATCAAACGCAACAACCATCACCGGAAACTAGTGATGATGACAACTACTCAAAAGTGTGTAGAAAAAAAAAAAAAAAGGCATAGTAAAATCCGAAATTTTATTGTAAATATAATTTGAGCTAAAATAACCAAAACTGTGGTGGGTTTTTTCTTTTAGGCTCAATACTGCTCAAGCTTTGCCATTGGCTGCTGCAGCTGCTGGTGGGTTGAGCTCATCCCAAGCTTCAATCCATGTGACCATTGCGTCTGCAAGCTTGTCAAAGTATGGGTCCAAGGAACTCAGCTTCTCCTTCACCATCTTCGAGAGCTCAATGTAGCACTGTTGAACAGTTGTTGCTTCTTTCGATAGCTTTGCATTCTGGAAAAAAGGAATGATCTCCTCCTGCCAGAAGATTCCCTTGTATTCCTTCTTCAGGTTCACAAACGGGTTGCTCGCTTTGCTGTGGTAAATGTATGGCAAACCGGTCTTCACTCCCAACCCCAAGTGGTCACAGATCACCTATATAAGATTGATCCAAAACAAAGGTATCGCTAAGTACAGAGCATGTTAGTTGTAGACAGTTCATATCAGTAAATTCCAATTGTTTCAAAAGTGAGTACCTTGATACACCAACCAGCCCACATATCGTCGTAGCGACCGATAGGCTGACCATCACCCATGAGACCAAAGTACATAGCTGGGCCAATCAAATCACGGTCGAAAGCCAAATTCATACCACACATTGGGAAAAGTGTTCCCTTTGGGATGGTCATGACAGCATCCACATACCTGACATATCAAACGTTTAGCAAAGACTGACAAATGAATTTTCTAACAGAAGATAGAAACAGGTTATAATAATATTAAAAAAATCATCACCTAGTGTTCCTCTCCTTAGGCTTCACGAGTTGGGTGGGGGCATCGTAATCAGGGATGTTGAGCCAGAGACCATGAGAAACAGCAGTAGAAACACCTTCACGTAGACTAAAAGGGTATCCACGGACAAAGTCAGCGCCTTCACGGTAAGGATCATACAAAGTGTTGAAGAACAAGGGAGTTGAAGGACAGAGAAGGTTCTTGATGTGTTGCTCAAGAGCATTTACTGCTTTCCCAGATGGATCTTTGGCAACCTAAATACATATATATCAAAAATAAAAATCAAACACAGCTTGTTATCAAAAAAAAAAAATCAAACACAGCGTGATTGAGACTCAACGTTGCATATATGCCCTACAAATCCCAAAAGGTAAACAAAAGAAAAAAGTGCAGAACATTGACATGCCATCAGCATATTTGTAAAGGTAGCTATAATGACACACAGATATATCAGCTCAACAACAATGAAGTCAACCAAACAAAAAATGACATAATCTCATCAAGAAGATCTATGGATCTCATACAAAACAATGAATTTCTCATTGACCAAGCTAATCGAACAAGGATCATCTCAGCAAACCTAAGATCCGTTAAATTTAGTGTATCAGCTACTTGATCTCGCACCATAACTACGAAATTCAAGCAATGAGCTTGAACAATCCACATAGACAAAAACAGATCTAAATTCAAAATTCAAAATCTCAATCGCGGATCAAGCAGATAAACGAACAAAAATGAAAATTCACAGACAAAAACAGATCTAAAGCCAAAATTCAAAATTCAAAATTCAAAATTCAAAATCCAAATCGCGGATCAAGCAAAAAAAAACAAAAAAAATCAGAATTCCCGAACTTACGAAGCAATCGTCATCAATGGTGAAGATATACTTCTTCTTAGACACCATGTAACCAAAGCAACGACAAGCAGAATCCTTAAACGAGATACAAGAAGCTTTGGGTCCGAGGATACGGTTAATGTCGTTCCTGTTGTAGAGCTCGTAGTCGTAACCTTCAGGAACATTGATCTTCTTCGAAGGATCTCCATCTTGAACAATGATCAGATGATACGGCTGAAGAAAAGGCCTCCACATCTCCAGGAAATCGAGATTCCGGATAGTCGGAATCACGATGTCGAGCTCATCTTTCAGCAATGGCGTCGGATTCACCGCGATGCCAACAGTATTCGCCGGTTCAACCATGATGAGATCGGATCTGATCGGATCAGGTCGGGTCGTTGGTTTTTTTGGTGATGAGATTGGAAGTATGAGTTTTGAAACTGAGGTGACGTCTTTGATTTATATAGATCTGGCACGTGCTTTTGTAATGACACGTGACATTATTGGGTCATATTGACACGTGTCAGATGGAGACTCGTTCAACAGGTCCAATAAGAAACTGTATGGTTAGAAACTGAGTTTTCTATTCTAGTATTCTGTCTTTTAATGCCGCGTATAATTCGGGTTGTAATAATCATAATAATTAATTAATATAAAATTAATTATAGATAAATTTAAAAACCGATTGTGATAATATCGAATATTTGAAGAGTTAGGCTGATATTATAGGTTGACATAAAAGGAATTAATTATTCAAAGGTGAATAAACAATCTTTATAAATAAATAAATAAAAAACGGTGAATAGTAACATGTTTGTTTGATGTAGATATCAATTCAGTTTTAACTTTATTTTTATTATATGAACCAAAAATAGTTTGTTTTTTTTTTATTTAGTAAACAGTGTGGTCCATGGTAAATTTCCGGAAATGTTTCCGTTAGCTTAATGTTAAGGTATTTTTGCTGACAAACAAAAATGTGGTCCATTCATGGTTGATTTGATATGTAGTAAGAATTTGGTTTCAGTTTTTGTAACAAAAACAAATACCCATTAATAATTAACATTTGTTCTGTTTCCTTTTCAGTTTAATTTGAAATGGTGAAGCATTTATTATCATTGAATGGAAAGTTAACTTTATTTTGCTGCCAAATGAATTAATGTAATATACTAGTATTATACGGTATATCTAAGAAAACGTACTTCTACTATTTCTAGGACTTATAACATTTGTTGACTGGAATGACCATTTTATTAGGTTACAAAACTAACGTCTCACTCTTTTTCTCTTACAGTTTGACCTTAAAGAAAAACTGAACAACTAAATAAAATGAAATAATAAATTGAAAACTCTTTCTTCTTATGATAAACTGACAACTAAATCAATGCATTGTTTTACTTTGCTACGTAACGAAGGAATGATGCATGTGATCTGGGGAGCTAGATATGGTATTGTCTTTAATTCTTCAACATTTAACTTTCCTTTCAGTTAAAGTTCGTATATATATATTTCCGAACTAGGTAACCAGTATCACATAATAAATCATACTAGCTAGTAAAGGACATAAATCATAATTCTTTCTAAATTCGCTCTAGAGTCGTATCATTCGCTAAAAACATATAATACTCAAATAAAATTGTTGATATAATTTAAATTTGAAACCGTAATCCTTACGTCGTGGACCGTAATCTTTACGTCGTGGTCGTGGACCGCTCGTTGATGCACG
Organism: Cardamine occulta; assembly: GCA_028015245.1. Classification (NCBI taxonomy): domain Eukaryota; kingdom Viridiplantae; phylum Streptophyta; class Magnoliopsida; order Brassicales; family Brassicaceae; genus Cardamine; species Cardamine occulta. The sequence goes on from CM051383.1 coordinate 14,243,477, forward strand.
TCGTCAATGATTATTGCATAATGATAAATCATGTAGCTATCATACAAAGGAAAGTACATGCACGTCGGCGATAGACACTTTATGATTATTTCATAAAACCGAAGTAATATCTAAAAAGTCTCTCGGGATAAAAAAAAATCAAGTGCTCCAAGCTTAAAAGTATTTGATTTGATTTTGGTTTTAGAAAATAAAAGGAAAACAAATCACAATAAAGGTAGGATATTTTACAGAATATTTCAGTCTCCCGAAAATATTTATGTTGTTAATTTTTCGAATGGAGAAATTATTCTATGATAAGTCATACAAAAAGAAAGTAAGAATAAATAAGTTAACAAAAAAAATCAAATATTAACTACTTTTCGTATATGAATATCTTTGTTTTTATCTTGACTTCCCCGTAGACTTCTCCGTATATATTATTTCTGTTTAACTAATTTTAAGTAGGGATATTAAACATTGGATAAATTGGGTTAACGTGTGAAAAGGAGATACATATGGGTAAAAAGTAAAAACATCCATAAAAATATAAATAACCCAAACACCCTAAATCCTATATGTGGGTTAAATAAAGCCCAGTATTGCCTCTTGGTGTTAGCCTATGGTTCTCGGCTTTATTGCATGGAGACACAGCAGCAAGTGGTTCGGTGTTGTATTTCCCTCGACCACTTTTTGAGATTATGGTAATAATAATTACTGCTTGATGATGATGATGATGATGATTGTGTTGGTATCAACAAGAATGACGGACTTAACCACAAGATTTGATGATAACACGTTATTCAAATGAGAAGCCACTTCCAACATCAAAACTAAACTCAAATTTGGAGTGTCATGATAAACACGTATATATCCATACGATTATAAGATTTGATGAACTGATTGCAAAGTTTTGAAGCCTCTCAACTCTCAGAAGCTAATAAAAGCAGAAGAACATAATCTAGAACTTCTTCTGCTGTAAGAATACATTCCAATAGGCAAAGTTGAAAGAATGATTACAATAACGGAACTCAGACTTCAAAGTTGAAAGAATGGTCCAATTGTTAACATGGAAGCTCCCAGTAGCCGAAATTTGAATCGAGTTTATGTGTCTACTCGAGTTAGGCAAAGGAGAAAAACCAACCAACAGTAGCTTTCTAATCTTCTATTGCACACAGACGTTCTGAAAATAGTCAAGAAAGAATGAAAAATGTCAGAGAAAGGAGCATTTTCAAGAAGAATCTTGATTGTTATATGAGTGGCTCAAATTGAGATTTTGAGTATCAAAGAAAAGATTTCTTACTTAAGTATTCGTAAGTCAATATCATAGACGTTCCCCAAGCCGACATGCTAAAGAATCTTGGCCCCAAACCCCTATAGAAACCTTTCCACCCATCTTCTGCTATCAGATTTTTCACCACTTGTTTCGCTGAAGGTCTATTTTCTTGATGTCCCATGACCTGCACAGATTTTTACGGTTTTGATTAGTTTAACTTCTATGTGGCAATACCCGCAGTTATCTAATTGAGAACCAGGACATTGGTTAAAACATATGTAAAATACAATCAAGTTTTTTCGTATGAATGGAAACAGTTTATACCTGCAATCGTGTTTTGATTGTGTCTAATGGTGTTGTAATTGAGGATGCTGTTGCACCAGCGATAATTCCTCCAGCAGCCTGGACCATAACAATTTTTGACTTACTAGGAGCAGTAGTCACATCCGAGTCAGCACCATAGCCTAAGAATCTGCCCAACAGTAGCAGATATTAGATCACTAGAGAAGTAGCTTTGGTAGCAAATCCCAAAAGCCCAGTCATTTAAGTTTCATAACGATTGAAATGTGAGTTCTTGTAATCAAACTAAAGTGGAAACTATCATCAATTAATCAAACCATTCATGTCTAACCTCCAGATAACACGTTGGCTTGATCCATAGCTGGCCCACCAAGCAGCACTTGAAGGAGAATAGGTCATCACAGACAGACCAAACCCCCTGTATAAGCCCCTTACGCCATATGACTTAATGATTTTTGTGGCAACATCGATACCACCAGTATATGTAGCATGGCCTGAGTATCCTTGTACCATCAACTTTTGGCTAACCTGCATAAAAATAAGAGAAATTTGGTTTTCAGCAACTCTTAGTGATTTCACAGCATGCACGGATCTTTCAAAGCGGTTGAGGTGTTACTACACATACAACATCAATTGGGACAAACACAGCCTGTGAGAAAAGAGATGCTGTCATGCCAGCAATTCCATTTGCAATGGCGGCTTGAGTAGGTTCGTTTAACTCGAAAGGTGCAACCAACTTAAAAGCAGAAATCTTGGTAGTCTCAAGAGCAGTTAGAAATATAATCCTTGCAGGTACTGCACCTGTAATGACAGTACCAAAACCTCGGTAGAGACCAGGAACACCGTCATTTTTTAATATTCCTTTAACTACAGAAAGGGTATTTCTCTCAGCAATTTCTTTAGAAGCAACTTGAAGCCTAGTTTTCACAACAGAAACAGGATACAGAGCTACTGTAACACCAGTGAAGAGACCAGCTCCATTAACGTAAAACCTCTTTTTATCAAGCCTGCAAGTAAACGGAAGAGAGAAGGAGCACAAATGATTAGAGCTAGAATGAAGGTAGCAAGCAGCTTCTATATAACTTACATAATGCTTTCTTATAGCTAATAAATAAGGATTATCATATGATTCTAGAAAAATCCAAGGCCTCACAGATCTTTCACCAAACAAAGATTATGATTCAACACTAGAGAACAATTAGGTAAATGAAGAAGTCTGCTTGAGCCAAATCAATATCTGAAATCGAGCTTCTCTAGCCCTAGAAAAAGATTCTTCGGAAAACTTCAATTACCTAAACCAAATGATTCAGTCAAAAAAACGCGCGATACACGTTTCAACGAAGAAACAATCACAGAATCACGAAATCTAGATCGCAACAATAAACAATTCCGGACTAATAACAACGACAGAAAGAAATCAATCAATACAAGCAAGCAAGCGGATCAAATTGATGGAAATTGAGAGAAAACGGAGAACGTACTTATCCCAGTTAATCTCCGTCTGACCAAAAGATGCCACACGAGAGCTCGGCGGCGTGTTCATGACTTGATCTCGGAAGCGGCGAAACTGAGTCGAGGTCAAAATTATGTGATCTTCCTTCGACTCAGGAAGACATCTGGGATCAAGAGAAAACCAGTAAACGGAGACGATGATGGTGGCGATATGAAATTTTTCTAATTGCAGATTTCTTGGAGGCAAACTTCAACAACAAACTTATTGGATTCGTCGGGAGAAGAAAATATCAATCAATATGTACTTTCTCACACACAGTCAGAGGAGAATTTAAAACGCAAACGCTTTTTTAACCGAAGTTTCGCGTTTTGCCACCCGTAAATTCAGATTCCAATTAAACTGTGCTAAAAGCCACCGTGCGGACTGGGCCGCTGATTTTTTTGTTTCACAAAATCACAAATACCTTTTTGTCAAGTGTCACAAAAAAAATATACATGTTAATTTTTCACAAAAATATGTCATTGAAATATTTTATTTTCCATTTATTTTTCAAAAAAATATACATGTTAAGTTTTCACAAAAAAACATACATGTTAATGTATCAGAATTCAATTTTTTACATATATAAATTTGTATTGGTAAAAGTCATTAGCTTTTTACCTTACTGTAATTAAGCATTTTTTTTTAATTTTGTTAATAATGTAAATCTCTTGCACAAAAACTTGTAACACAATTCTTTTTTTTTTTAATAGTTGGACGGATATGCTGTAAATAAACTATGTCCAGTTAAAATTGTGAGATATAGATATAGTATATTTGTTTATGTTAATATCGTTGATAGATCATCATCTTTTTTTTTGGTTAATTTACGTAATCTAAATTTAAATCTGCATAGCACCCGTTCTTAAAAAAAAAACAAGTATTCCATTTCCACCCATGGAGAACTATGATTCTTCTTTTTCCGGCGAATTATGATCTTGTTTGAATTTTTTTTTTTTTTTTTTTGTTTGACCATAGGAAAAATTCTTAGAAGAATAGACCGAATAATAATATTCTTTAATAGAGCCGTTTCGTACGAAGAAAAAATTATCAAAAAGTGCCTCCCAAACAAAACGCCGTTTTTGACCTTTGTCTTTTTGGACCAACGAAAAATATACACAGCGAAATGCGAACATACTGAAACGCGTGAATGCATGTGTAATATATATTTCAAAACGGGCCTTAATTGGGCCCAATTTAAAACATTATCCTACAAATATTGCCTTTTTGTTGTTTTGTGCCACACACTCAAATCTCAATCCAATGCTTCACTTTCACATGAGCCACTCAGTAACAAAGCAAAATCTAAAAAGCTTGAATCGATCAACCAATGGCGGTGATGAAGGTAAACACCTTACACATCTCTAATAATTTCCTCTTACACAAAAAAAACCCATGTTTTGATCTTTATCTGGAAAATCGAATTTAACAATCTTTGCAAATGAGTTTACAAAAAGATGAATAGAAGAAGAATGGTGAGCGAGAGAGAAGCAATGTTCCCTTGTGCAGAGTTTGGTAGAAAAGGGTATGAATCTGGTGGAGGTAACATACATTCATCTCCATTAAAATATACTTTTCTCGGAAAAGCCCAACCTTGTTTGAAAGTGAAAGTCTTTTGATTTTTCTGTAGCAAAACCTCTGATTGAACATTCCCAGATGGTCCAGCTTCCATTAAAAGATCATTGTAAAACTTAGTTCCATAGAACATTCCAGTATCATCTGCATCATAAAGAATTTGATTAGTTTTTCAAAGTTTTGTTTTAAGGTTGAATTAGTTGTAATGAGATAAGACTTACTTATGGATCCATAAGGACCAACTGATTTGTAATCAAAGCTGAAAACTTGAGTCACATTGTTGAGATTTGGGTGCTGAATTGCTAAAGTCCAGAGAGTATGATTCATCCTGTAATTAAAATTTGTGATTGCTATCTTCACACGCCAATAGTCTTTGTAGTTAGTCTTAACGTGCCAATGGACTCTAACAGGGCACATGTGATGTGTGCATTGTAGTAAAGGAGCATTGTCTTTTCTCGGTGTGTTGAGACCTTTCATGGTTAGAATCTTTGAATCAGCCCTGCAAGAAAATATTTATAATGTTTTTTTTTTTTTTCAGTTTTAGGAGATAAGAAAGAGTTTTGAATCTAATTTATTTGTGTATTGTTTTTTACTTACTTGACGCAGCTCTTTTTGTTCTCGCAACCACAGGCACAAGACGGACAAGGAGTTATGGTGTCGTTGTAGAAAGAAGAGAAGGAGACACAACAGCTTGGATGCTTTCTAGCTAGAAACTGGGAGTATGTGCAGGTAACATTCCATGTCACTGCAGCAACATAAGTTTTAATGATGTTTAGAGATCAATTGCAATATCAAATCTTCTTAGTGTCTGATTTTTCAAAAAAAATTGGGAAGAGATAGCCAAGAGCGCTTTCAAATGTAAGTAGAATCATGTGAATCAGCTGTTAGATGGGAAGGTATCTCACTGACTATTAGGCGAACATCTGAAAGAGATACATTTCCATCTCACAGTTGGATTCGCATGATGGTATTTGCTCTAGAAGCTAACTTATTTGGCTACTCTGGATTTATTAAAGATTAGTCTGTAAACAAGTAGAATAAAAAATGAGGATTTTAAAAATGAATCGGATCAAGTTAAGGTTTTTGTGTTTCTAGATTTACCCTTTTCAGTTTGTGTTTCTAGATTTACCCTTTTAAGTTTACTTACTCAAAGCTTGTGTCTTTCTGCGTTTGTCTGTTGTGAGAAAAACGGTAGAGGGCACGATTTTGGCAGGACCGCAAGTGTAACCAGGGCCGGGACCAAGCAATGTGAAGTTCTTAGGAAGCTTGACTGTCTTGTTTGTAGTTCCAGCCAAACCAACACTAACCTGAAACTGTGATACAGCGGCTGATGGATCTTGACCCCAAGCTCCAACTACACCGCCTTTGCAACAGTTTGAGAACTGTTGATTGTAAGGCACACCTGGCAAGAGATCAACGACAGTCGGTGTTTTCTTACAGCAATGAGGTACATTTCCCTTGAACTTGGAACAGTCTCCTTGTTCTGTTGTTTGCGAACCAACCATTGACCAAATCACTTCTTTCTTTGCCCATGTCCAGCCTAATGTCCAACCCGGGTTTTGTATGTGTCGGTACATTTGAAAGTTGTTCATAGTTACCGTTGCCTGCAAATGCATATATGGTATAGAGATGATGAGAGCTCATGCTTGTTTAGAACACACATATTTGTTCGCACAAATGCTTAGAGGATTCTTACCACATAGCCATCTGCTGTCCATGACATGATATCCCATTTTATTGTAATGTTCCCATTAGGATCCAATGGATCATAAGCAGCTGCAAAAAAATTCAAAACAAAAACCACAGAATAAGAATTGAAGTTTTGCAGATAGTCGGCGAAAATAAACATCCAAAACTCACTTGCGCTAAAGATGATCAAGAAGAAGATACAGAAGCAGAAGAAGAGCATCCTCATCTTTCCTAAGAAAGATTTAAGGAAATTGGTGTTTTGGTACAGTTCTTGAACTTTAGTTTCTTCCTCTTTAGGAATTTGAAATTGATGTGTTTATGGATTTTAAACAGAAGCTTTTCACAGATTATTGATGAGTATATTATTGGGTCTGAAGATGGGCTTTACCTACTTGTTGTTGCATTCTCCAAATTTATTCTTTCTTGATTCCTATAACTTTAAGCAATGTTTTTGGTGATTGATAGTAAAACAGCAACAGAAACTGACGTGTTCTTGTCCGAACACAACATCTCAACTGTCTTTTTTCTTTCAAAAAAGAGCCGGAAACCCTAATGATTTAGAATGAGAAATGAGAAAGTAACTTGGGGTTGAAGACAAAGAGGTGGGGACTGGCCATGACTCAACTTCTGACATATCTCCCAACTTAGCTTACTATCTTTCTAAGCTTTTCTGTTTTCTCCGGATAAAGAATATTTCGCTTTTAAAAAACTTGTTCCAGGAATTAAAAGAAATTTTTAATGTTTTAACATTTTTCTCGTTTGCAGCAAGCTTATAAATCATCAAAGCAAATTCCTTGCCACCACAGTGATTAAATGATTTCGACCAAAAAAATAGAAATACTCAATACAAAAACAAATCTCAACAACTACTGTACTTGGCTCGAGATTTGCATTTCTCACGATTGGAGTTGACTTCAGGCTGAAGCTGTCAATAAACCTCTAGATTGGCCTCAATTCAGATCTGTATTACATCGGATTCATGGTGTCCTAAAGAGCTTCATATCATACAAATGTCAGAGTTTGTCAAATTCCACCGAAAATGATTTAGCCATTGGATATTTGATTAAACTCTCTTAAGAAAGAAAAAAATGTGTACAAAGTCTCAGCATGATTTAAGGGGGAAAATGAGGCCTACACGAAGAAAAAGGCCAAATCAAGAGATTCAACTGTCAAAAAGACTCTGCAAAGAATACAATAAACGGCTTTTAAGATGACAAAATCGATCTTTAGATGAGAAGAAGCTTCTTCTTCTGAGAAATCTTCAGACAAGTCTTTTAACGGACAGTCAATCCCTGAATTGCTGATGATGCTTGAGTACCTTCCTCTGTTACCTTATTAGCTTGAATGGTACTGATAACATTCGTAATGTTTTCCTGCACAAGACACCGACAAGAAACCTGTTATTAGTACACATAAGAATTCTCAATAACGCAGAATTTTAACATTGCAGTTTTGTATGTTACCTGCCAAGCTGCAAGCTTTGTTCGAAGAGATTGCCATTGCTTTTTTCCAAACTCACGCTCAGCACAGCGGCTGAAATATGAACAAAAAATGAGAATGAGTGTGATACGCATGTAAACCGAAAGAGAAGCATATAGAACTTGCCTGACAATTACAACTTGGTTCATCTGATCCATCTTACAATCAACCAATTTTGAAGTTATGGCCTTAACCACCCACAATTCAACCTCCTCGTCATTTACCTGTAACCAGGAAATTTTTATGAGTCTGAGAAAAAACGAAAAAAAGGTTATCAACATGTTCTGTCTTGTTCAAGCAAAAGAGGTTCACCTGTAGAGTATTCTTGATAGAGGCATACAGTATTTTGCCAGATTCATCTGAGGCCAAATCTACTAGTGACAACAATCTCATCTTAGCTACACAGTCTTCCTCGACAAGCCCTGCAAATACCATCTAAGCCCTTTTTCTATGGGTTCACTAAAGAATGAAGGATTCATCAGGAAATCATGTTAAGCGTAAAGAGATAAGAACAGAACCATAGGTTTGCAGAAACCCTGAATTTGCATTTTGGAATTCCTTGAACGCATCCAGCCTCTGAGTAAGAAAAATCTTCAGTAGCTGGTAAACTGGTGCACTGTTAGGATCCTTCTCCAATTGTGCGACGGCTGGCATGTCTAATAAATCGTACTGCAACTCAAAAAATTAAGAAATCATGGATGTAATTCCAATAAAAAGTAGTAGTTAACACTTCCAATTGCAGTAACAAGTCAAGAGCAAAACTATTACACATTTGAATCAAATGATGTTTTATGAATGATGATACCTGATATATACTGGGAGCCTTGAAGAATTCAATAACTGCTCGTACAGCTTCCTCCTTGGTTTCACTCAGGACCTGAGTATCTTCATTGGAGAAAGTCGCCAAATATTTCGTCACAAACTGAAGGGATTCTCTTACGAAACTGGAATATTGATTAAAAAATCCTATGAGGCCATTGGTATACCTAAACAGAAAAGAGAGGAAAGAAACATTGTCGCATTACCTTTTATTTTCTCTCAGCACATTAGCAATGGCAATAAATACTTGGCGCTGCTCTTTGATGTTAATATTCCACTCCTTCAAGAAGCTGTCAATCTTCTTAAAAGAAGGAACTATATACTCGGTAACCTTCCCGTTTACAGCCAGTTCCAGAGCTTTCATATATACTTGAAAACGAGCATTTGGGTGGTCCAGCAGATTATATAGATTGAAGAGGCTATACAGAGACAAGCAGCAGATGAAAAGCACATAATACATAAATGCAACATCATAATATATGCTCATAGAATCCTACGATAGATTAGCTCAAAGATTCTTACAATCATACATTTTCAAACGCAATGAAGCTTTGTCATTCGGCTGTTGGACAACCTTAGAAGCTATAGCATTCACCATTTCAAGAACTTCATCAGGATTTTTGACATTCTTGACAAGGCTGCAAATTATGGTGTAGGTACACTCAAGATCTGATAAGAGGGAAAACAACATCATAATTACAAAGATATATAATGACCAAAAAGGACTAAATAACCAATAGACCTGCGCAATGATAAAAGACAGACCTTTCTCAGAGATCTTGGATGAAACCAAGTCAGCTGAAGTTACCATTAACGTTGCCAAATCTAGCCACTTGCCAGCTATTATAGACTCCTCTGCTTCTCTACATAGCCTTGAAACTTGAGGCTCTGCAACCTAATAAGTAAACAAAAACAATAGTTAACTAAACAATTTCACACTCTGATTGCAATAGAGTAATCGTAGTTAGCAGAAAATCCCAAATTTCCAGTAATTCCCCATAAATTCCAACAAAAATAAAAATCTAGCACTTCCGAAATCCAATATATATGCATTGGACCGTAAAAACAATGAAAATGTACAATCTTCTGCACTTGTCGACGATCCAGAAACAATGAGGTACCTCAGGACCAGCATCGGCCCAGGCAAGCTGGGAAGTGAAGCGAACAATGGCGAGCGAAGGATCTTCTTCGGAGGTGGGAACAATGGTCGTCATTTTCTGCTCTGGTTTTGAATCTCTGACTCTCTTCTCCGAACCTTAATCGTAAATCCCCAGACGAGATTGTTCAGCAACTGAGGAACAGATGGGAAGCCCTAATCGACGCTTTAAGTTTTTTTCGGTTAATTATGTAACCGGATCCGGTCCAATAATAAAATAAGGAGGGAAAATAAACGGTTTTTGTGTATCCAACGGTTATCCGTGCATCATAATCAACGTATACAATCTAACGGTCAGGATCAATTTTTATTAATTTTCGAATTCCATTGACGCAGGTGAAGAAGATGAGGCAGTCGTGGAGAAATCTATTGCATTATTTGGATTCAGAAACAGCAGAATATGTTAAAGATGTTCCTCTCATGAGCCATGATCAGTGTTCTGTTTTGCTTATATATATCTCTAAGTTTTAAAGCACCTGAGGATTGAGTAATTGTGTCAGTAGGAAAATTCGTTTTAAACACATTGTCGAGATCTCAAGATTGATTGAGAAAGCTTATAACTTTGAACCATAGATTGAAAAAATACTTTTGAAGAATACAAGAACCGGCCACATCGGAAACAATCCTCACAACCAGTTTCAAGGATATGAATAAAGTTACATTTTTTTGTTCAATGGATCAAAATGCTGAAATGGTAGTGGAGATTAAAATCATTTCTGAGATCCAGATCCAAACAAGTAACCAAGAGAAGATCCTCCACCTGGTGCAGCATGAACCTTCGTCGATGGTCGCTCCTGTTTCTCAAACCAAAACCAGCATTTTGTTAATTTAATTCAATTTTTCATATTCAATTCTCAGTTAAACTCAAAATGTTACCGTGAGGAAGTTGCCACAGTTTTGTCCATCTGATCTGTAGTAATTATTAGGACTTGCTTTTACACCAGCCGAGCTCTGCTTCTTCTTCTCCTCCTCCGTCTTGTTTTTATCTCCGGTGGTTGTGGTTGTTGTGGTGGTCATAGGTCTACCTCCAGCTCCGTCCGTGGTTGTTGTAGTGGTCGTTGTGGTGGTAAAGCTGGTGTTAACGGCTGGCTTCTTAGATTTGCAAACAGACTCACCGGAACCAAAAAGATAACCTAGAGAACTCTCTCCACCGCCGCTGTTAAGTCCTCTAGCTTTCCCCATTTTCCGGCGAGATTATTCTGCCGCCGTTCTTTGATAATCTAACAATTTGTTACAACATTGGATTCAACAAATCCATATCAATATATCTATAATGAATTTGAATAATTGTGAACCATCGACGACACATAGGAGAGAGTAAATTCGTTTTTATTTTTTTACCTTTGTTTCTGGTTTGTTTCTTCTTCTTCTACGATTGGCCGCAAGTTAAGGCAGAGAAAACAGAGGAACAAGGAGATACACACATGTATGATATATGTATATATACACTACACGTGTAAGACAATGTGTGGTGAGAAATAAGCATGAAGTTATTTAGAGATCTTTAGAGGGAGTTTTCTCACCATTAAAAATAATAAAAAGAAAAAAAGAGAGAGAACTCAGAAATGAAAACCCCTATAGAGATTCATATCACACATGTATTAATATGATTGGTTCTAGAGAAATTTTATCATTTAAAATTTAAATAAATAATTATATTATAATCAAATTATTAAAATATAATATTTGAGAGACTAATAGGGGTGTATTGGAGTGAGCATTTGGAGAGATTTGAGTTTTAATGACAAATCATGTGTTATTGAAACATAAATTTTAAAATATCTTTTAAAATCCAGTGTTATTGGATTAATGATTTTAAATTATATATTTAAATACACTGTTATTGAAAACATGATTAGAATTTGATTTAAAAGTTTCATGTGAGATGTGAGGAGATTTCTTAATAAAAAATATAAAAAACCATGATTTAGTTTTATGTAAGATTTCAGAAAATTTAATAACAAAATTTCTAATTCACCAAATCATTTGAAAACTCATTAAAACTCAAATCCCTCCAAATATTCAATTCAATACACCCTCCTCTCCAAAGAGAGGTTCTCACCAATGTTGTTGCTCTTATGGTAGGCACGTGTGGAATTAATTGTTCGTTGAATCCCTTCAGTTTCACCCGGTTTTATGTTGGGTTAAACCCGTTTGAGGGACTAAAATAATCATCCGTTTGTGACAGGAAGAAAATTTTGGGAGGGGGAGTGTATTGGACTGAGTATTTAGAGAGATTTGAGTTTTAGTGACAAATCATGTGTTATTGAAATAAGAATTTTAAAATATTTTTTAAAATCCAGTGTTATTGGATTAATGATTTTAAATTTTACACTCAAATCTACTGTTATTGAAAACATGATTATAATTTGATTTAAAAATTTCAAGTAAGATTTAAGGAGATTTTTTAGTATAAAATACAAAAACCAAAATTATATAGTTTTAGGTGAGTTTTCAAAAAAATTAATAACAAAATTTTTAATTCACCAAAATCTCATAAAATCATATCAAAACTCAAATCTCTCTAAATATTCAATTTAATACACCCATGAGTACAAATCTGTTTTTAACTATTTTATGTTTGAATATTGACATTATTTTATAAACTAAAAGATTCGAATCTCTTGGAAAATAGTGGCAACCCACAAAATTGTACATTATCAATTTTATCATGCAAGTCGCAGACAGCGAAAGTGGGAGGTTATATATTGAAATTCACCATATGTCAATTTCTTGAGAAAATGTTGAAATGGGCTTATGGCTCTATATAAAGTTAGAGGAATTAAAAAATAAGCCCAATGGTCTTTTGAGTGTCATTCAATTTAGTATGCGTATTCGTTAATTCTCATGAATTGAATATGTTTTTTACTCTAGCTTTCAGAAAAAATAATATAAGAAGATTTATTTTTTAACAGTAAGAAAATCAGAAGTTTAACAAATCAGAGCAAAACTTTCGGAATTACTCTCTTTTTGGTCAACCTTTCTGAATTTCTTCCGATTTTTTTTGTTCTGTTTTTAGTTTTTATAAATAAACCCAAAAAGAGAATAAAAGTATCTCAAAATCTGACAAAGGAGGTAACTGGTAACCACATGACTTGAAAGGGTTGTGAGAACCCATGACTTGAGGGACCATCACAATATGTACTATCATCATCATGATCTTGATCATGACCATTATCATCATCATCCTACGGATGAGATTTTCTCGTTGACTTAGATTTATAAGTGACGTTGAAGGATGGCAATGGACATGTGAAAAACTGAAGAAAACCCTCACTTTTACATCTAAATTTCCCTGCTACATTTATGAAAGAAAATATATTATTATTTAATACTGTTTTTTAAAATAATACATTTTAATTTATTTCTTTGGAAAATATAAATCAAGCCATGGATCAGATTCGTATCTTTTTAAGCAATGAATAAAATTTCGTGTTAGTCTTTTTTCCTTTATGATTAAAGACTTAAATTTCGTGTTAGTTAAAGATAAGCTCGAGGTTAGTAAGAAATTAGCATCGTGTCTATCTTATATACATATATAACCATTTAAGAGTTGCATCATTTTTGGCTGAGAAAAGCAAAATGGTGCTTACATGGCTTCCACTTTCCATGCTCTCTCAGCTCACCAATGTTTCAACTTTCAATGCTGTGTATGTTACTATTTTTATTACTTTGATGTATCACATGTGTTGAAATTAACACTTTTGATTATACATTGATTATACATTGAAAATTATTTCTTACATTGATTATACACAAAACGAATAACAGATGGGATATGATCGATTTTTTTATGTAGTTAAATACTTGTGATGTGGATTAAGACCATCCATTTGAAGCTAATCAAATCCTACCAAACAAATATCAAAATCGTAAGAGTGTAAAGATTGCTATAATCATCATAGAATCCTTCATAGGCTCATAAACCGAATAAAATGTAGACATACATCGTTGGTCTATTAAAATAGTAATTTAAGCTAATCTTAGTTAGTTGCGAGCAATATATATCATGATCTGATTTTAGTGGTACTTTCCAATAAGGCATTCATCGTAAATAGTGTTTGGTAGTAATGGGTAGATTAAGATTATATGCTTAGGGAATATCAAAGTGATTACTATTTTTAAATTAACAACTAAATCCTCTCACCAAAAAAAAAAAGTGTTGACTCATATTTTAACCAACTTTATTTATTCAATCGAACATTTATAATGATTGTGATCATTTTAAACCTCACGGAGACTAGAGTTGAAGAAATGGTCTCATATATCAAAATAGAGAAAGACACACGAAAGATGATGTAAAATAAAAAGCAAAATCAAGATATTTTGGCGGAAACTGTGACAAGAAGCCAGTTTTAACAATTTCCGGAGTTCATAGATTAATTAACAGTATTTGCTTCTTGTATTAAATTTTTAATGTAATCTTAATATAGTAGTAGTGTTAGCAATATCCCTAACAAATAAGTTGAGACATCTTTATTATTATTTCTTATTGTAAAACATAACGATGTATTCTGTTATTAAACGTTTATTCTCTTTTTCTCATGTTTGTCTCTGTGTTTTGGGAATTAGTCTATATGACTGACTTTTGCTTGCCAGCTTTGTCTCTGGAAAGATTTTGATGTATCCCTATTTTGTATAACTTGATTCGAAATTATTAGTGAAAATTCTAGATGACAAAAAAAGAAAGTAAAAAAAAAACACAGGTTGTTTCGAGTAATATCATGATCTGATTTTTGTACTCTCCAATGATGCATTAATCGGAAATAGAGTTTGGTACTAGCTAGTGGGCAGATTACGATAATGCTTAAAGAATATCATAGTGATTATATTTTTAATTAACCACTAGATCCTCTTACCAAAAAACTTAAGCATATTTTTATGTTATAGTAAGTTTTAGTTAAGTATGTGTGAAGGAACTAGAAGCAACAAATTGCCATGTGCATATATGATCATAACCATTTTATAATACATTAAAATTTATTCTACTTACCAAACTTTGGATGCCTTAATCTGATAATTTTGTTTCTTGACTTTTCTTATTTTCCTTTTTAATCCATACACAATAACATTCAATAATGTACCTAATAGTAATGGTTTGGTTCAACTTCTAACCAATGCTCATGATAACACCATTTCTAAATAGTTATCTTTGTTACTCATTCTGTTTACAAATAAGTGTCGATGTAAGTTTTCATGCATATTAAAAAAAATCTTTTATTTTATTTTTCATTAATATACTCTAGATTTTTTGCTATTGGTTAATATATTGAAACAGTAAGGATAAAACTATGAAATATATCAAATATTTGCATTGAAACTCGAAAACGACACTTAATCTTAAATAAAAATTTAATCATAAATCGATATTTATTTGTAAACGGAGGGAATATCACTTGTGAGCCATATTTTTTTATTACTTTTTCAAAACTTATACTAAAATATCAAAGAGTTGCAAGCAACAATATTTACTCTAATTAGAATATGCGCTTCCAACTCAAAACCAATTAACCAATTGGCAATAAATGGAGAGGTCAATATCTTTTATATACCATGTAATATCCCAACCCACATCCGATGTGGGACATTTATCTCTAATACGCCCGCTCGAGATGATGGCACTTCTAGCCATTAATCTCGGTATGTTCGGGCATGGGTCGGCGGACAAAATTTTTGGATCGGATTGGGTATAGTGTGATCGAGCTCTGATACCATGTTAGACTATGAGTTTACAACTCAAAACCAATTGACAATAAATGGAGATGCTCATATCCTTTATATACCAGTTAATATCCCATATTCGATGTGGAACATTTATCCCTAATAAAAAGTGGGTGATAAAATGGAATCATATGCCAATTATTGTATTAAAATAGATATTTAAATTTATAAAGAAACCACACTATGAAGTTTGATTTGATTTGAAGTCAATGACTAAATAATAGGTCGTACAGTGTTTCACTAAAATTTGAATTTTGCTTCATGTGAATTTGTTCCCCTTTTGTTTTCCAATTCGTAGGTTTACGGTTTACTATCTAACTTTTTTGGTTTTGTTAAAAGTTAAAACCCTATCAAAATACTTAGCATACATCAAACATTCGTATGGATTTTATTTAACTGTTTGTATATGTCACTGGTGACATATATATGGACTTTATACAATATAATCGATTCTCACTAAATGAGTTTATTTACATATGTACAAATGCATGGTGTGGTTGATATACATGTACTGGTTTGGGACTTTGGGGGTTAATGGTCAATGCAAAAAAGTCAACTTGGAAAAGCACATTACCAAAACAAACAAGGTACGTCCATGTTCAGCTTCTTACCCTCCTTTTTCTTTTTTTTTCTCCCCACACATTCTCAAGATTCTAAAACACCTAAATCAAGATCTTTGAGTCTGAAACATATCTTTCATAATCTACTTATGTATATATATATTTTTTTCTTTAGCAAAAAAAAAAAACCAAGGACACCAGCTCACAGAGGATTTTTTTCTTAACTCAGCTCATAGAGGATTAGTAATCTTGTTTTATTTTATGGTATATAAAAGTGATAAACTAATTTACGGCAATAGCATTGTATCATAGTGCTCCACAATTAATATTATACAGAAATCTGAATCTTAAGCACGCTTAATAACCAGAGTTTAGATGGTGACTCTTGATTCGCAATGCTCACTAATTGCCCATGTGCAGGATATTCCTTGGTTACTTCCAAGGCCTGAAGCTAATTTATATAATTTATGCTTAACTATATAAAATCATTTTAATATAAAATAAATAAGTAAGGTCACAAACCCCACCTTGCTCACAGCACATAGTTGAACAAAAGCACGTGATCCGTCTAAAGTGTTTTAACTAGTACATCGCATGACATAAAGTCATAAACTCTCAAATCAATATATCATAATCTAAATAAAACAAAAACTAAAAAGACATTATTCTACATCATATATATAATACAAGCTTAATATCCCTCAGTTTCTGTATCTCTATTATATCTTTCAAAAGCAATTAGTTACTGTTTGATAGACAAAAGTTTTAGGATGCAATAATTTAAAGGCTGTGACATTTCTATTAGTCTAATAGTCCTACAACATTTATAAATGGTTGGAGTAAAAATTATTGAAGTCAAAATTTATACAGTAAGTTTTTTAAAAAAGCAAAAACCCAAAGGCACAACAATCGCAAATATAAACGATAAAATTATGTAATTCGAAATAGTTAAGACCTATCGAAAATGTGGAGAAGTAAAAGAAACACTTTTAAAATAAGTATTTCATTTTCAAGAATTAAATTATTCTTTGATGAAGCCAAAACAAAATTTCTTTTGTAAGACCCACCAATCTCAGACCATGCAAGCTTTTTTCCAGTGAACCAATCCGCTTTCTTCCTAAATAATATTAAATTATAGTTTTGTTTTTGGCCATTAGGAATCAAGTTTTCCTCTCTTATTATTTTTTTCTATTAGAATTGTTTCTATCTATATTTATTTGTTTGAAAATAAAAATTCTGCTGTCTGTCTCTGACAAACTCCACATGCATGTGTAAAGGGGCACCAAAGACTTAAGAGACCCACCCACATTATTTTGTCCACATGGACGTGTAAGGAAAACTTTTTTTTCATTTATTATTTCCTTTCTCTGTTCATTAATTATAATTAATATTGTTAGTAAATCGTACCATCTAATTTGTTTGTAAGAAATGAATCAAACTAGATACATTTACTATTGGTGACAAAAAAAGAAGAGGCAAATATAAATGTAAGTTAAAGAAATATATACTATACATATAGATTATCGTATTGAAAAATCGAATAAACCACAAAAATACATGGGGTTCATTTATCCAATATCTCTTTTTTCTTCTTCTTGAATTAAAAAAAAAAAAAAATTAAATTTTGTCTGAGCTTTCATGTGCATCACTTTCATCAGAGATGCATAAAAAATAGACACCTCATTATTCCCAAGCAGATTTTTTTCAGAGCTTTGTCATAAATTTTTATTTTATTTTAATAATTAAAATATCAAATAATTCAATTACATTCTCTTACAAGTATAAATCTACGGATACACACGCATACATGTGTACACAGGCATGTGTATGTACGTACATACATAACATAACCGATGTTTATATATGCTTTGAAGAGAAAAGCTTCTCCATATAATTGTAGAGAGAGCTCTTTTGCCTTTTACAGACTCACTTCTCTCAAACTACACAAAGAAAAAAAGCTTTTTTTTTCTTCTTCTCTTCTTTCTTGTTCAAGGAACCCTCCAAGAGAACAGACACAGAGAAACCTAATTTCTTGTCTGGTCATAACTTCCCAAGTAGCTTTACCTTGGTCCTAATACCGGGTTCTTCTTTGTCCTCTTGTCTCCTCTTCTTCCTTTAAGTCACAAAACAGAGGAGAAATCAGAAAGCAGAGTTTTTCAAGAATTGATATGAGAGAATCGTCGTGTTGCAAAGTTCTTTAGAGTCAAAACCTTCTGAGACCAGAGCTAAGAAGAAGAAGAAGAAGATGTCGGCGAAGCTTTTGTATAACTTGTCAGAGGAGAATCCAAATCTGAATAAACAGATTGGATGTATGAATGGGATTTTTCAGGTGTTTTACCGGCAACATTATCCGGCGAGACGTGTCGTCGGAGATGAGCTCAAGTCTCTGCCTTCAGGTAACATTAATCTAGCTCTTCTCTCATTTGTCTTTGTCCTCTCCAATTAAGACCTGAGAGAAGAAAAAAGTAAAAAGTTTCAGATTGAAAAAGTTGTTCAACAAAGGACATTGTTTTTGTATTCTAGTTCCTGACTAAGATCCTAAATCCAAGATTCAGGACCACAAAGATGAAAGAAACCAAAGCTATAGAACATGTCTTGTCTTAAGAATTCTCTCTATTCTTATCTCTATAGGTGTGTATATACCTAACGGAACATTGTATTGGTTAAAAAGTTAAACTTGGTGGGTGATTTTTGTTTTTGCAGGCAAAACAAGTGGCAATGTCGGTGATACCAACATTTCAACGGTAAAAAGCAAGAAGAAGAAAGCTGCAAAGGACAAACAGAGAGGAGTCTCCTCTGAATCATCCGCAAGGTTGTCATTTTCTTCTTCACCATGCTCCTCCAGCTTCTCATCTGCAGATATTAGCACCACGGCTTCTCAGTTTGAACAATCCGGTTTGGTTCAAACCAGTAATGGTGAGAATTCGGTAAGAGAATCAACCAACGTGTCACCAAGGTGGGGAGGTAAAATGATGCCGAGTGATATGAGGGAGCTAGTGAAAAGCTCAATTCATAGGGAGACAAGAACCAGAGATGAAGAAGCCTTGTCTCAGCAGCCTAAACCAGCTAGAGCTAATGTGTCTCTTCTCAAAGAATCATCACCATCTTGTAATTCTAATGAATGGAGCGAGGGAAGGAGAGTAGTGAAGCTGAAAGACAGTCCTCGGTTCTCTTACGATGAGAGGGAGATGAGAAAGACAGGTGCTAAGTTGAAAGAAACGCCAAGGTTTTCATTAGACAGTAGATCAAATTCCTTTAGGAGTGCAAGATATAGTTGTTCACCAGAGCCGCAAGAGCTTGTAGCGGGTCACAGAAGATCAACATCGAGTGTCATTGCCAAATTGATGGGTTTCGAAGTCATCCCAGATGAGTCTGTGACCGACCAGAACAGAGAAAATCGCTTCTGCGACTCACCGAGACCAACTCCCCGAGTGGAAGCCGATCTACAAAGATCAAGAAGTTCTGACTCAATCAAGAAGATGATGATGCCTGCTAAACTTCCTATGAAAGTAGCTCCATGGACGCAAGTGGATGGTGCCAAGAACCAAGTCAAAGCATCAGATGCTACTACACTGACAGTTTATGGTGAGATACAGAAGCGGCTTTCGCAGTTTGAGTTCAAAAAGTCTGAGAAAGACCTCAGAGCTCTAAAGCAAATACTCGAAGCAATGGAGAAGACGCATCAGTTGATAAACAGATATGATGATGATAACAAAACTCTAAGTTCAACCAATTTTATGCAGAGAACTGATCATCCAATTCCACCTGCAACAAGCCCGTCTTCCAAGAAGTTCAGATCTTCATCTATCGTGGTTATGAAAGCAGCAGCGGCTCCAGTCTTCAAAGAGACAGGCATTTCCAATTCCGCCTCTTTCTCACCCAAGAATGTTGCTTTACCAAATGTCAAGGTTGGAAACCTGAGGCAAACCCAGAAAGTCATTCCGAGGAAGCAGAGTCCCATGGACGTGACCCCAAGGCCGGGATTTTCCAAGGGCCAGACAGATTCCACAACGAAAAACACTAGTACCAGACCATTACAGTCGAAAAGCAACATGATCAAGTCAGGGAAGAGTCAGAAGCCTAGTGTCAGCCCAAGAACACCACCAAAAAAGTTCGGTTTCGAGAAAAAGTCTCGACCAACGTCTCCAAAATCAGAACCGAACAAGATCCAGAGACAACAACTCAGTAAGCAACAGACAGAGTCAGCCTCCCCAAGAAGAAAACAAGGGATAAAATCTCGTGGCCTGCAGCAATCTGAAGACCGTTTAAGTGACGAAAGCAGTGACTTGAGAAGTCTAAGATCTGACAGCAACGTAAGCTTGGCCTCTAACCTTGACATTGAGGTTACAAGCAAATACAAATACGAGAGGAACAGTGATATCACGGAGCAACACACCCCGAAACAAAGAGTATAAATTTTCTCTTCAATCAAAATTTCACTTCACAAGTTATATTCACAAGCATGTTTCATTGAATCTCATCTGTTTGTCCTTACAGAGTCCAGAGTTGGGAATGAGGTCGTTACCAAAACCTCTAAAACTTACAGTGGAGCAGCCAAGCCCGGTTTCAGTTCTAGATGTAGCCTTCGAAGAAGATGAGACACCATCCCCTGTGAGGAAGATATCCATTGTCTTTAAAGGTAGTCACTGAGAAAGTTCATTGATATTAAACTCTGCTACATTTATCCAAAAATAGATTGCAAGTTTAGATTGGTTTGAAATTCTCACCTTTACTATCTCTCTTGTCACAGAGGACGATAATCTAAGTTCTGAAGAGACTCAGTGGATGAACAAGCAGAGAAACTTATGTAGATCGATTGTGTGGCCCGAAAGTAACGCTAGTCTAAAGCAGCCTGATACCGAACTTATCGAGGGCTTCATGGAGGAAGGTGCTGAACTGAAGAATGGTGACCACGAGTACATCTCAGAGATACTGTTAACATCAGGGCTTCTAAGAGATATCGACTACAGCATGATAAGCATTCAGCTGCACCAAGCACACCTACCGATCAACCCTAGCTTTTTCTTTGTCCTGGAACAGAACAAGACAAGCAATGTGAGTCTACAGGACAACAAACACAAAGGCAGAGGATTCGGGATGGCGAACCTGATAGAGAGAAGCAGGAGGAAACTCGTATTTGACACCCTCAACGAGATCTTAGCTCGCAGATTCGCTGCAGAAGGGTGCACGAAGCAACCATCCATAATATCATCAATCAGCCCACTAAGGACAACCGAAAAAAGTTCAAGAGGGAAAGAGCTCCTGCAAACTGTGTGTTCAGAGATTGATCGATTACAAGATAACTCAAAGTGTATCTTGGACGAGGACGATGAAGACCTCATTTGGGAGGATCTGCAAAGCCATGGCATGAACTGGAAGGAGATTGAAGGAGAGACACCTGGGTTAGTGTTAGACATTGAGAGGCTAATCTTCAAAGACTTGATTTGTGAAGTTGTGACAAGTGAGGTTGCAGCTTTTCCAGGAATGCTCAGTCGGCAACCAAGGCAGCTTTTCCATTGCTAATATTCCTAATTATTCATCCCTTAGAATTGTAAATGAAGGAATCTAAACCATCCATTTTACAGAGTTGAGAACATTTGGTTTCTTGGTTCTATGAACCGTTTCTTATATTCTCTTCTTAATTATTTATGTAAAGACTCAACTCAAGATAAAGCTTCATAATGTTGTATGCATTTAGAATAATATTTCAGTAAACCTCAATTGATGTAAAAGACCAAACACCACTTCTCTTCCAACAATTCTGAATTAAGTTTGAATTACTAACTCTGCCACACTTAAAAGGAATCAATTCTGACTAGAAATGAGGATATTGTATCTCTCATTTGAAAAAGAATGTTGCACCAGCAAATTATGCTAAAGAACAAACACACTTATCTTCCTCCAGCAATTCTAGTCAGTAAAAAAAATCTCTTTCCCTAAAAAGTCACGTATTCAATCGCAATCTATCACTAAACTCAGGATGCAAAGATATTCCGTCTACAAACTCTAAATGACAAAATACCTATTTTACATCTGTGTCAATACTTTCGCGCTTTTCTTCGCGTTCTACATTCTTCTCCCTCTTGTCTCCATCCTCTTGAAACCAACCCTTTTCCTCTAAGCTCTGATTTATCGTCCAACACACAGAGGCTTTTTGACTCCCAATCTTGAAACGAAGCAAAGCTCGTTGTGTTCTTGCACCATCTTTTTTCTCTCCATCCTCCGTTTCAGCTAATCTGTTCTTGTCGTTGATCTTATCAACTGGAGCATATGCCTCAAGAGCTGGAACACGAGGGCTCTTGCTCAGTTGTTTCTCAGGAACGTGGTTAATGCTGATTTCTTCATTTGTAAGCTCTGACGGGAAGAACAAACGCGGCACGTTCTTCTCTCCAAGCCAAAGTGGTGCAGCAAGAAATGGGTTACCTTCTGGTTCCTCTGTTGGTTTCTGAACATCCTTTTGATCCATGGACTTCTGAACCTTTAACCTATCAACATCAACATATTGCTGCCTACTCATCAAAGACAGTCCATTTTCTCTACTCTGCACATCCCCTTCTACTATCTTGTCAACACTAGTCTCCTCCGACTCATTGGAGGTCTTGGTTTCAGGAAATGCAGGAAGCCAAACAGGAATATGCTCATCTGGTGGCTCTGCTCCAATCTCGAAAAAGCTCGGAGCTGGTCTTTTCCCTCTATTGAAAGGGAAGCGGGGAAGAGCATAAACAAACGGGATTTCCTCCGCTTCTCCTGTATAACGAATAATATCCTTGAAAACACCAGAATCAGCAAGACAATGATCAATATCAGGAGCACCGTCAAAACCCAATCCAGACCCCAAATCCTCCAAAGCTTGAACAATGTCCAGAGCATTACCTTCTACTCTACCAGCAACATTAGCATATAACTGCGCAGTCTTCCCAATGTTCTGAATGTATTGAATTGTTACATCTGTTAGTGTTTCGAGCGCAGACTCATGAAAAGAACTGAATCTCACACCTTCTCTTGCCTGTGATTCTTGATAAGTATTAATCTCAACACTCTCGCATATCTGTGCCACGGCCATTCTAGCTAGTGCGTACGCAAAATCATTCCCACGAAAAATATTTCTTTTCCCGTGTAAATCTCTCCGCTGACTTCCACCCTCTCCTCCTCCATTGGTCATATTCAACCTTTATTACAACTTTACACAGCGTAACATGTAGAACCATTTCTTGAATCAACCCAACGAAAAGCGCATCCTTTGAAAAACCAAATTTGTTTTTAACTCATATTCCACTGACTTCTCATCTCGGTACCTTAAAAGCAATAAGAGGAGAAATAACATCAAATTTCGAAACAAAAATTGAATTTAAGGGCATACAAAACCCAAGAATAAGAACCCAGTTGCACAATAGAGGAAACGAAAATTGAACTTCCATAAATATCAATTCTTTACCAAAACAAAACCCAAACCCTAGAAACTCAGCGAGTACGGTTCACCGCATAAGAACGGACCAATTAAAAACGAATCCGTTAAACAGAAACGAAATGCTTACCGGAGAAGAAGAAGACTTCCCCATTGTGAAAAACACCGAGAAACAGAATCAACTAGGAAGAAGAGCCAGAGAAACTCCGGAAGCGAGGAACCAAATGGGAAACCCTAGAGCGAAAGAGTAAAATTGGGAGAATTTAAGGGCTAACGGAGGTACCAAGAAACCGAATCGAAGTAGAAAGGCGCCAAATTCTAAGGCTAGGAATGCGATTAAACCCGGCTTAAACCCCTCGATCCAGAGAGAGAGATATTGAAAGTGTTGAGATTTTCGTCCTTTACTTATAAGCGGAAGCAGATGATTAAAGGCAAAGAGGGAATGATAATTTCACGACCGAGCAGATAGAGATCTCGTGACAGAGCTCTATCCTTTTGCCACGTGTCTTTTCCTTTTTTTTTTGTTCGCTCTCCTTCTTTGTTCATTGAAAACAAAGTTTTGCTATATGCAATTTAAATTAAACTTAAGCAAATTTATAAATTATACTCATGTAATGAAGTCGCATGTAATAATAACTTTTCCACAAGATCGAACTAAATTCTAGTAGTAGTAATTGTATATAGAACTGAACTTAGACTTTAGAGAAGAAATAAAAATTGACAATAAGAAATCCTTAAAAAAAAATCAAAATTGTCGTTTAATTATTTTCTTAGCTATAAAATTGACCAACTTCTGAATAAAATATGAGGAGGCTTCATGGGCTTTCTGTTAGCAAACATTTTTTTAGGCCATGGCCTTAAAGTTAGGCCTAATATTAAACAGCTATTACACCATCGGCCACTACTATCTTAAACCGAAAAAACTCAATCAAAACCAAACCCAATTTCAGATTGAACATTTTTAATAGCAATCATGAATTTTTGGTTCGTTTTGGAGTATTAACTACTCTCGATTTAAGATGAGTTTCCTCCCTACTTCAGAAGAAGAAGATTCAAACTATATAAAGTTTGATCATGCATAAGTAGATAATCTACTTAATAGTCTTTCCTTTTTTCCTTTTTTTTTTCTTGCTTCCCTTCTTCCATTTCTTGAATCAATCACGTTCAATAGGAAAACCAAAGCAAGCAAGCCAGCGGTTTCTAAAAGCTTTTTGCGATTGCACTTCAGTCGCTTGCCTCGATGACGACGACCTCCTCTGTGGCGGTCGCTGAGTTAGAGTAGTATGACTTGCTGGGATAAAATAAAATTGCGGATGAGGATGCGGTTGCGGTTGCGTTTTCGGCTGCGACAGTTCAAACCGTTTATCGAAAATGTTCCATCTGAGTTCCATAGATTGCATTCTGACAATTCCATCTTCGTTCTGCAATCTAAAATAAAAGAAAACAACAAGAATGAGTATTTGTTTCAGATAAACAGAATTAGGGCTAATGTTTTACTTGCGGCGCAAGCATTATATAAGAAATAGAGAAAACTTATAATATACATGGGGAATGTGAAAGAAGAGATACTGTTGTTGCTCGTGTCTGAACGACAACAAATGCTTGAATCGTCTAGTATAATCTCCATCACATCATCTTCAACTGTTTCTTTATCTTCGTGTTCTTTGCAATTGGGTTTAATCATCTCTTCTATTTCGCTTCCGTCATCCTCATTATCACTCTCAGCGTGATGTGATTCATTAACCAGTGGAAGAGAAAGAACCGTATTATCACTTTCAGTTCTTTGATTAACCGGTTCGTTTAATTCCTCTTGTTTAATCTTCTCCCCATCATCTTCTACTTCTTCTTCGTTTTCTTCATCTTCTCCTTTGGTCTCACCATCCTCTGATTTAAGCGTTTCATCCAATTTCAACGCAGCAGCTAACCCAATGATTCCATGGTCTCTATAGAGACTAACATTCCCCGTGTGAAGGCTAAATATCGATTTGTCAGAGGCCAAACTCCAATCCATTGAGCCACCCGGTTTACTAAAGAAAACCGATAAAGGAATCTGGTTTGGGATGTATCCGGTTTTGTCGTCCATGTATTAGAGATGATTATGATATCAAAAATCCGAGGGAAAAAAAAATGTTGCTGGATATATAGCACAAAAAGCCAGTGTGTTGTAATTGATCTCTGAATCCGAGAAATATTGTTATTGTAATGAAGATAAACCTGGAAAATAAGAAGTTTTAGAAAGGATTTTAGAATGGTTTTGTCTTTGCGCTTCTGAGCGATTTGATTTATACGTACAGAAAAAATAATCTCTAACAGTTTTTTTTTGTTGCTGTTGTTGTTTGTTAACTATTGAAGCCATTGCGTTATGCGTTTGTTAAGTGCCCGGAAATGATTTAGGACATAAGTAAGCAATTAGTTTGTAGTTCACAAAGTTTAGTAACGAAGTTAATGTGTTTGCCTGTTTTTATTTCCCTATGGATTAGCGGTAGATAAACTGATAATTTAAGTTGTTTTTTTTTCTGTTACCACTCCACCATTTTTAGCAAAAAGTTAGTAAGCTCGATAACATCATAAGTACTGGTGAAAACACGTGCACTAATCAACAAATCATTGGATTTAGTTTACTGTCCGTTTCGAGTATTTCGACGAACCTATGTAATATATAAGCAGAGGCCTGAGAAGGGCCCATATTAAAGATCCAAATGCTTTGGGCCCAATATATCTTCTCTCATTCTTCGAACCACATTTTACCCGGCATGAACTAAACCGGAAAGGAGGTTAATTCCGTAATTTTCAAAATTTCCTTAAACCCTTTGTCTGGGTAAGTCATCTCCACGAGTCGGAACCCTAATTCATCTCCGCTTCTTCGTCTTGCTCTGTAACAATCCATCGGAGAAGTTAAGAGGCAAAAATGGATGTCGATGGAGAAGATGTATCTAGAAGAATTCATGTGAAGTTCGTGACGAAGCTTGAACCTCCGTTTAAAGCTCCGGTCAGCTCCATCGCCATCCCTTCCGATGTCACTCGTCTAGGTCTCTCTTCCATTGTCAATGAGCTTCTCAAGCACGGTAACTTCTTCTCCCCATATCTCCATATACCTCCTTTAAATTATATGAGTTTTAGTTTCGACTACTGGTGTCTATTATTGGTCTTTGTCTTTAAAATTTGTGAAATCATAAGCTTTATAATTGGGTATTGAATTTGGGATATTTGGATGAGCAGCGAATACTGAGTGGGAAAGTGAGCCATTTGATTTCTTGATTGATGGAGAGCTTATTCGGATGTCACTCGAAGAGTTTCTTCGGGCTAAGGGAATATCTGCGGTAATGTTTTTGAATCCTAAGCACACCAACTAGTGTAGTTGGCTACTTTTGTTCTACTTTTCATTTCGTGAGGCATATCAAATTGTTGTTTAATTTCAATACAGATAGCTCTTTTATCTTGGAAACATATACTTAATCTAAGTTTTTGGTTCTTGCAGGAACGAACTCTTGAAATCGAATACATAAGGGCTGTAACACCACGCAAGGAGGAAGAACCCTCTTTGCATGATGACTGGGTCAGTGCGGTGAATGGTTCTTCTTCCAGGTAATGTTTTTATCCTACTCCATTACTATATGATCTTAGAATGGCTCTAGAAGTTGGTGTGTGTTATGATTTTCTTTTCTGTTGCACCAGTAATTTGATTTAAAATTTCTATTATATCATCTAGTGATCCTTATAATTTTAAGGATTAATATAGTCATTTGTTCTTGTTCCTAAACATTGTGTTAGTAGTTGTCTTGATCTCGTTGCTGTCATTTGCAGGTTTATTTTGACCGGCTGTTATGACAGTTTAGGAAGGTAATCGTTTTGACCATTTTCTTCTATCTTATATGCATCTGCTTATCCACTTTTTTTTTTTTTTGCTTCTCAACATTTGCTAGAATCTTATATTTTTTAGTTTTTTCTTCTGATAAAGGGTATGGAGCTCTGCTGGATCATGTTCACACATATTAGAAGGCCACGCTGGGGCAATCTCCTCTGTTGCTCTGGTTAACTCCAATGGTATGAGCATAGCATGATAAATCTGTAATATGCATATTCCATACTAGCAAATGATATTAACAAGAAGGATTTTTCCTCTGTTGATTCATGCATCTAGATGCAGGAAGTGTTACTGTAGCCACTGCCTCTAAGGATCGGACATTGAGATTGTTTAAGGTAAACATTGATAATCTATCATATATTAAAACCCAAAGGTAAATTTTCCGTCTAACTTAATTCATCTCTTCCTGTATGAAGCTTGATCCAGCTGAATCTGTTGACTCTTCTACAAGAGTTAGGGCATATAAGATATTGCGTGGGCACAAGGCATCAGTGCAAAGTGTTTCAGCTCAGAAATCCGGGAACATGGTTTGCTGTTACCCCTTGCCCTTAACTTGTGTTTTGCAAGCGAAACTACTTTGCCATATCTCTTCGAGCTAACCATCTTTTTTGTTGTATAATGTAATTAAGGTTTGCTCGAGTTCATGGGATTGCACGATCAATTTATGGGACACAAATGAGTCTACTTCAGAAGGGGAGTCTGTATCAGTGAAGAAAAGAAAAGGGAATAATAAGACCGAAGAATCTCAGTCAGAGGTACCCGCAATAAAGTTTGGATGATATGCAAACTCTTTTGAAACACACAATCTACTCTTCAAATCAAGAGGAAGAGAGAAATGTATTCCAACAGTTGTGTGTTTCTCAGTAGTCAGTTCAAGTATCTGATAGCAGTTCTATATTGAATTTCTTTCAGGGAGAGGCGGTGACTACATTTGTTGGACACACACAATGTGTCTCATCAGTTGTTTGGCCAGAGCATGATGTAATTTATTCTTCTTCGTGGGACCATTCCGTTAGGAAGTGGGATGTTGAGACACGGAAAGATTCTTTGAACTTGGTATTGCCTTCTCACTCCTTTTTTTCCCCATAAATCTAGTCACACACCAGATCGGTTGTTACTGAAAAATCAATGCTTTCAAGTTGTTTCTGTTGAAGCTTAGAGCCGTTTTTGTGTGTGGTCAAATTGTAGTTCTGTGGAAAAGCTCTCAACACGGTAGATGTTGGTGGTGAGGGTTCTGCACTTGTAGCTGCTGCTGGCTCAGATCCAATCCTTAGAGTATGGGATCCTCGTAAGCCAGGTGAGAGATCCATATGAAGACACGCCAAGTCAATATATAACCAGACTGGGTTTTATTATACGGTTCATAAACTCTCTGCATTTACTTTGCAGGAACGTCCGCTCCCGTGTTTCAATTCTCTTCACACACATCATGGATTTCCACTATTAAATGGCACAAAAGCTCTTGGTTTCACTTGCTCTCCGCTTCCTATGATGGCAAAATCATGCTCTGGGATCTTAGAACTGCTGTAATTACACACACACACACTCCTTTTTCGTTATTACCCACAGTTTTCCCATTTTGAAACTAATGTTCTTCCTCCTTGCAGTGGCCTTTGTCAGTCATCGACACACACACAGATAAGGTAAATTAAAAACAGTCTTATCTTCTATCTTCTACACTTTTAGTTCTTTTTGTAACTGAAACTTTGCGGAAAAACTTGGTTTTAAAGGTTTTATCTGCTGACTGGTGGAAAGGAGACAGTGTAGTCAGCGGAGGAGCAGACTCTAACTTGCGAATTTCTTCCGGAATTGCAATTTCTTAAAAAGGTCTGAAATCCAAAATCTTTGTTCTGCTGGAGAAGCTTATTGTAAGGTTTTGTATACTCTTTCATATTTCGAGTTGTTAAATCTTAACTTTACTTTTGGTGGGAAGCAATTTTGTTTTCTGTAATAGTAGATTTGTTATGCTCCCTTTGGCGAGGATATAAATTGATTCAACTAAAAAAATTTACCCTCGTTTTTCAATAATTGTTGTAGAAGATTAATTTGTGTAAAAGATTATATTATATATGTATGTTTCATATTTGTTCGGAATATTGAAGACTGATAATATCGAGAATTACCCATTACTTAGATTTAATTAAACCTAAATATACAATTTTTTAATATGTAAACGATACTAGACTAAAAGAGTTTCCAATCAAAAATTAATCTTGCCATCAGAAGCTTGATTAAACTGCCAATGAAATGGAGCAACATCATGAAAATCCAAACATCTGCCATCACTTGTAGCAACCTTGACAGACAAACTCTGCCCGGTTAACTTCATACCGGTAACCCAAACCTGTCCCCAGTCCCTATGCATCGGAATCCAACCGGTCTTCGAACCTTTCACCTTAACCTCAGCAACACCGACATGTCCAACGTTGTAAACAAGAACCATCAAGAAATAAGGATTTCCGCTTAAGTGAAACTTGACACCACCATAATTTTTGGGGCATAAAACTCGCCTGAATTTTACCGGAACAACTCCAGCTTTGTACTTAGCGATCTTGAGAAACATTGGTAACGAAAGATCGAAATGTTTCTGCGGCGGATTGCACCAAACATCTACGGTTTTACTGTCGTTCGGTGGGCAAAAATTGGTGGCTGTGAGAATATAGATCTGGCCCCTTTGATGCACGATTGTGGAGCGTTGACGCATTGAATCTCGAAGCATGCACCGCACGTGGCTCCATTGTTAAACAAAACCGAGCTTAGAGCCGTCGTCTCTAAACCGTAGCCTTGCACGAAGAGATTGCCGTACCCACAAGCTCCTTCTGGTTTACGTTGGTTGATACACATAAATTGAAATATTGGTTTAGATTCTATAAAACAGTGACAATAGGTACACATAAAGGAAAAATAAAGAAAATGTTTTTCATATTGGATTTGAACTGGTATAGTATAGTCTAGTAAAACTTTTAAAAATAAACAATATAAATTCCAAATCACACATTAGCTCGAATGTTAACAGATAAAAGAAAGAAAAAAAATATTAGTATGTTATTTCAAATGAATAAACGTACGGATGGTTTCTCCACCCTTTCTATCACCGTAAAAAGTGGCACGAGCATCGTCCCAGTGGCCTTTGGCATCACTGCCAGCATCGGTGATCATGACTCGGTGTCCCGAGGCCACGACTGTCAAGGTGGCCAATAAAGCTACAACCACCACCGTAAAACTACGAGCCATGTACACAATGTAATTACTAATACTTTAACCAAAACAATGTAACTGGTAGAAAATATATAATATAGGTACGCTAAAACAAAGTTAATATTAGATAAGCGGAGAATGTCGTGGTATTAACATGTATTTATACTATTTAAGGAGGTGACGTGGGAACCTAACCAGTTATTAATTGTGTTTAATTCATTTAAGAAAGTAAGGTGATGTTCGTAGTTTAGTATGCTGTCTTCATCTTTAATTTACTGATGATCTGAGTTTTTATAAGGTAATAAAAACATATCTATCTTCAATCGACGTATTTTCTGTTATTCAGACATCTTGGATTTCCTATAAAACAAAACTAAAGTATGAATGTTTAACCGTTTTGTTGTAATTTCTTGTTTTTTGTTTGATAAAGCGTTTTCCTATAATTTTTTTTTAGTTTGTTTTATTACATCGATTAGTTGCATATAGATGACCAAAAAGAAAGAAAGTATATAGCTATCTTTAACAGAAAACATATCTAAATGAAAAAGGTGTATTTTAATTTTGTTTTACATAGGTTACAAATTATTTTTAAAACAAAAATAAGTGATGGCCTTGTAAAAAGTTCAGTGTAAAGTAGTTTTTTTTTGGCTTTTCTTTTTTGATAAAAAGTGTGTAAAGTAGTTAGCTATAATGTTACTTAGATCTTCACATGTACAAATATGTACATATATGTCTCTTTTTTTCTGCGGGTTATTTACTGACTGTTGTATGCTATTATTACATTGAATACTCTGTATTCAATAAGCATACATGTCCGCTTCAATAGCTATTTAACATAAAGATTATCCGTTAAAACAAAAGATCATTTGTTTAAGATACTTTGACATGCACCGGAATAAACAAAAAACGCTTTGATTGCTCAAAAAAAACTTTAACATTGTTGCATCGGTTAAAGTTCGTTGGGTTTTCGCCACGAAGAATTTATGATTTCCAAATTAATTAGCCAAGGTTTTTCTTTGCTAAAAAAATTTATCCATGGTTACTAACTTACTATACCTAAATTTTGCCAATGCCTTGCTTATGCAAAATTTTGAATTATACAAAACAAAACTTTCAGATACTTATTTTCCTATGTTTTTACTGAAGAACACGAATTTATGTTTGCCATTTTACATATCTGTAGAGAAAAATAATATTTGATGCAAAAGATAGAGAACAATTTATTTTATTTTTATCAAAAAACTATGATTATGTGTTTATAAAAATATTTTAAACTCCAATTATATACACACTAATTTCTACAAAATAAGTGAAAATACATCAAATACAATACAATAATACTTACGCGAAAAGTCATCTTATAAAAAATAAAACCATTAAAAACTCCAACTATGTATCTACATGGTAAATCCTACAAGATAAACTAAAAATTATTAAATAAAATATCTGAATTTGACTCGAAAAATTATCTAGTATAAAATTAAAACCATTCAAAACTGTGTTTGAAAAAGTTTCAAATTTAGGTAATTACATAATATTGGTCAAGACAAAAAATGAATATCAATGGCTAGTCCAAAATCGAGAAAAATTACGCGTCAAGGCCCAAAATTTTGTTACCAAAAAATAAAATAAAACTACTGGTCTTGACTTTTTTTTCTCCCCGGCAAATGGATATATCTGACTTAAATTGCATATCACCCAATAAGGTTAAAATATCCTTTCAAAAACAACCCTTTGACTACGAAAATAACTTGAACTACCCGAAACTACCCCTGCTTACTAATCAATTGTTAACTACCTAGTGGTTTTTCAAGTGATAGTTGAAGGGTGTAAAGGTCATTCAACAGAGGAAAATACCTTAAAATCAATTTAAGAATTTATATCTAAAATGAGGAAAATTTCAGGGGAAGATTTCTCTTACTTTCCCCGCCAATTGCATCTTCCTAATTTGCTCTAAATTCTCCCCTAATTCCAAATCTAGGTCTCAATTCTCTTTATGACTGATACAATCTCTTCAAATTCCCTTCAAATTCCCCATTTGTTCTTGCAAGTTTTTCGAAATCTGATATCTGCAAACCCTAATTTTTGAATTCGTTACTTCAGTTCGAGCCAAGGATGAGCAATCCAAGCGGTTCTGGCTTGGATTCAACTTCGACTATGACTCAGTTCGGGATCGGTGTGGCCAATACAGTGCAGTCGGAGGTTGCTCCTCACTTGCCGCTGCCGTCGTTACCTATATTCTGCGGTGCGGCGAAACCTGGGGAGCTGAAGCTGTTCGACGAGGTTGGTGAAGGTAATGGCAACAGGTCATTGGATCGCAGTGAGGTTCTCGCGCAATCCAGTAGAATCGCTAACATGCTTCAGGAGACTGACGTTTCTTATCTGTAAGCGATCTATTAGTTTTCGTATTTGGCAATTATAATTCGTGTCTCGAAATCATAAACTAGTGAAGAGTTCTTCCTCAATTGGATTACTGAAATGAATCTGATTCATGAATCTGGTTCGTTGCTGATATTGTTTAGTTGATTATCTTGTGTTTCATATGTGAGTTTAAGAAGCTAGCAGATCAGCTAATTTACGAAAATGATTTGTGAATAATCTGTTGTTTTGTTGGCTGATATCGAACTCTTCAGTAATATAAAGAAGTTTGATGATTAGATAAGGTTTAGGCAATTTTGCTGGTGAAGGGAGCATTAACATTTTATATTGTGCTTCTTTCCCTCGAAAGCTTGACAGAGTAGCCATGTGGATTAAACATCTTTCCCCAGTATCATAGCTTGGTTTATCTAGGTCTGTGGAGAATATTATAATGGATGGTATTTTTATGTTTGGAGGGGCAATTATTTCATAGAGACTATGATTGTAGAGGGCAATAACTTATTTTTCTCTGATATAAACTTGCAGGGATCTGAGAAACGAGGCTAGGGCGCTCGATTGTAATTCTGAAGAGCCTTTTCGGTTGTATGACCAAGTTCTACGATGCAATCCTGGAGCATTTGAGTATGTTACCCCTGGTAAATGAAGCCTTCTCATTTTTTCCTTTTTCGCTGAATTATGGAGTGCTACAGATTTCAAGGAAAGTATTGAAAATCTTATAGAAAAGATTACTTTAAGTTTTAGAATTTTTGGTCCGTATTTAAGATGCCTTTAATACTTGATTCTATTAGTATCTTCCTTCTTTGTTCGCCCAGTCAGGTGGTTGTGAACCTCTATTCGACGTTCCATTTGTGCTAAGCCTTAATAGCTGTTTGGTTGTTCCAGGAAAACCGTTTATTTCGTTAGTCTATGGTTGATTTAATATGTTTGTGTTTATTATTTATTACAATTTTCAAGTTTTTCAGGTCTGACTGGCGACGCAGTCTTTACCAATGAAGAGCCTCAAAAGATAACTTCCGAGCCAAGTATTCCTGTCAAGATTCAACGACAGACAGATCATCATTTAGCTAGGAGTATCCAGGCTGAACCTGTGAAAAGGGCATTACAATCAAATCATGTTGAAGATCATAGTTGGCAGCACGAACCTTCGACAAACCAGCCACTGAGAGATGATATTACAACTCACGACTCTCGGCCTGAAATGATCACCACAAATGTAGGCCCATCATCATAATCTTCCTGTATAAGTGGCTTTCTTCTTTTCCATGGACATAACCGAATTAAAGTACAGGAATCTTCTGCTTCCAAGAAGCCCAAGGGCAAGAAGAAACGTAAAGATGACCCCTCTTTTGTTCAACCAGATCCTTCGGTGCTTCAAGGTCTTTTTCTCCTCTTTTCCTTGTTTTCTTTGCAATTACCCTACCTTTAAATAATTCTAGTTTCTTAATACTTGCTTAGAGTCCATCATACAAAGCTTTTGTGAGATGTTGGAGGACTTCTGTGGCAGAGCTGAGGTCCCTGGTGATGATAGAGATGAAGCAGAATGGTCATCAGTGCCTATTGATGAAGTTCGAGTTCTTGTAAATGAATTGATGACCATACGGTCAAAAATGCTTCTGCATATGGTACCTGTTGATATTCTATCAAGGTTATTGCACACTCTGGATCATCAGATTCATAGGGCGGAAGGCTTGTCCGTTTATAGTGAGCATGTGAGTATTTTTTTCTGTTTGGCTCTCTCTATCTGCTGCGCCTCTCTTTCTTTAAAATTGTGGGGATTTCTTTCATGTTGCAGTCAGCTCATGGACTATTTTATGGTACAATATAGCTTTCGATTAAAGTTATTTTTTCTCTGTTCGAAGTATATTTTCTTGGACTTGAAAGAAAGCATTAATGATTTATTTTTTTATACTGTGTGTTCATTATCATGTTTAGTATTATAAAAGTGGCAACTACGTTTTTTTCCTTTTTAGCTAACATTTTCTGCGCAAATTTATTTTCAGTCAGATTCAGATTCAGTGTCGTTGGTTCTTGGTGCCCTTGAGTCAATTCATGCATCGCTTGCAGTGATGGCCAACAGTGATATGCCAAAGCAGCTCTACAAGGAGGAGGTGAATGCTTCTTAAGTGTTGTTTTCCTTGAAGTCTGTTTCTGCTCACTGCTGTCATTTCACCATATTTATTTGACTCATTTTTTGTTTTTGTATTTCTTTCAATCAGATAATTGAGAGAATTCTGGAGTTTTCTAGGCACCAAATGATGGCTGTTATGTCTGCTTATGATCCATCATACCGCACCGCAAGTAAACCGGCAGATAACATGGCATTTGAAGGTTCTTTTTCCGATTAACTTTGGAAATTGCATTTGCTATGAACATTCTGTTCCAATGCGTGCCTGTCATTCCCTGTAGCTAAAACTTTAGTTTTATCCTAGTTTGTAAGCACAAAGATTGTGCCTTGCGACATTCTTTGCTGTTTTTTTACATTCTCATTCCTACTGCACAGGTTATGTTCTAATTACAAAAATTTGACATATAAATATATGCCACATGCTTTTCTAGGTGATGACGATGATGATCCCGATCCTGACATGGGCTCAGCCAGCAAAAGGCGGCGTGTAGGAAAAAGCGGCAAAGTGAAAAAGTCGGCAGTGAACAGGTTTACTGATTAATACCTATTCTTTTGTGATTTTAGTTGCACACATTTTCCCATCTGATATTTCTGTCGTTTAGGATCTCTGGAGCAGTGAATACTGCACTACAGAAACTATGCACTATTCTTGGCTTACTCAAGGACCTGTTGTTGGTAGAAAGGTTGTCTGACAGTTGCATTTTACAACTGTTAAAGACAAGTATTACAACATTTTTGGTGGAAAATATCCAACTTCTGCAACTTAAAGCAATTAGCTTAATCGGTGGTGTAAGACTTTGCACTTACTCCACATCGTTGTTGTGTTGTTTTTCTAAAGATCAATGTCTCCACGTCAGTAATGTTCTTTAAATACTTTTAAATGTCTACTTTGATGCAGATATATAATTCATATGCTCAACACCGGACATATGTGATAGATGAGATATCTCAATTGCTCTGGAAGTTACCTTCTTCTAAACGAGCTATGAGGGCGTATCTTCTCCCTGATGAAGAACAGAGGCAGATTCAAATGGTCACTGCGTTGCTCATTCAGTTGGTTCACAACAGCACCAGCCTTCCTGAAACCCTGAGACAGGCTTCCAGTGCAAACGCCATACTGGAGACCCCAGTTGATGTTGGCTACCTAACTAAATGTCATGAAGCGGCTACAGAAACTTGTTGCCTTTTCTGGACTCGTGTTCTTGAACGATTTGCCAGCTTAAAGGGTCAGGATGCTTCTGAGATAAAAGTGATAATTGAGAATCTTGTTATAGATTTACTGACAGCACTAAATCTTCCTGAATATCCATCTGTGTCACCTATTCTTGAGGTAATGTATTGTGTTACTTTGTTTGTTTTAATTACAAGTCAATGTTTATTTCCACTCTGACAGGTAAACTCTTGCAGGTTCTCTGTGTCATACTGCTGCATAATGCAGGGTTGAAATCAAAAGATGTCTCAGCTCGGTTAATGGCCATTGAATTGCTAGGTACAATTGCTGCAAGATTAAAAAGTGATTCTATACTCTGCAGCGGAGATGGATTCTGGACGCTACTAGAATCAGATAGTGAATCTAGAGTTGACCAAGTCTGCACAAAAGATTGTGCTATTTGTTTAGGTCAAAGAGCTGGGAACTTATTGACCTGTCAAATTTGTCAAACGAGGTTTCATGGTGACTGTTTGGGTTTAAAGGAACTAGACATTCCAAGTCGAAATTGGCACTGTCCGTTTTGCATTTGCAAGAGGCAACTTCTTGTACTGCAGTCTTACTGCAAGGCGGACGCCAAGAGTACTGGTAATCTGGAATCAGCAGAAAACATCGAAGATCCAAATATGATTTCAAAGACAGAAGTTGTGCAACAGATGCTTCTGAATTACCTTCAGGATGCAGGATCTGCTGATGATGTGCATACTTTCATTTGCTGGTTTGTTCCGGACTCCTTTCAGACAGATTTTTCAATATAGATAGGTCTTATATGAAATATGCTTCGTGCAGGTTTTATCTGTGCATTTGGTATAAAGATGTCCCAAAATCTCAGAAGAAATTCAAATATTACGTTGCCAGGCTAAAAGCAAAGTCAATAATCCGTAACTCTGGAGCAACTACTTCGTTCTTAACAAGAGATGCTATTAAGAAAATTAGTTTAGCGCTTGGACTGAATAGTTCTTTTTCCAGAGGATTTGATAAGATTCTACACATGCTCCTGGTTAGTGAAAGTTTTTTATGCA
This sequence comes from Cardamine occulta, assembly GCA_028015245.1. Lineage (NCBI taxonomy): Eukaryota > Viridiplantae > Streptophyta > Magnoliopsida > Brassicales > Brassicaceae > Cardamine > Cardamine occulta. The sequence continues at coordinate 14,280,721 of CM051383.1, forward strand.
TTGTTTTTCTTGAGTTTCTTTATACTAACTGGGTTATTTTTTCAGGCTAGTTTAAGAGAGAACTCTCCCATTATTAGGGCAAAAGCTATGCGAGCAGTAAGTGAGCAAAGTGTTTAAACACATACTTATTTACGTTTTTGGGTAAAGTTATGCTATTTTAGCAACGATAATACATTCTCTCATTGACCGTGACAGGTTAGTATAGTTGTTGAAGCTGATCCAGAGGTACTGTGCAATAAGCGTGTTCAGTTGGCTGTTGAAGGAAGGTTTTGTGATTCTGCAATATCTGTAAGAGAAGCAGCATTGGAACTTGTTGGTAGGCATATTACATCACATCCTGATGTTGGTTTAAAGGTAAATTGACCTTTCCCTGTATCATTATTGTCATATAACATTCCCTACTTTTGGTGTTTCTTTGCTGATCTAAGGGATTTATTATTTGTAGTACTTTGAGAAAGTCGCTGAGAGGATTAAAGATACTGGAGTGAGTGTTCGAAAACGAGCCATCAAGATAATTCGTGACATGTGTACTTTGAATCCCAACTTCTCTGAATTTACAAGTGCATGTACTGAGATATTATCTCGTATAAGTGATGATGAGTCTAGCATTCAGGTAATTTCGTATTTTAATTGCATTGCTCTTTGATATATATTGTCCTCATTTTTGTGTTATATTATACTTAAATACAAGATCTATAATAGATATTTGTTCATCCGCAGGATCTTGTGTGCAAAACTTTCTATGAATTTTGGTTCGAGGAACCTCAAGGGCATCAGACTCAGTTTGCTAGTGATGCTAGCTCCATTCCAATGGAGCTGGAAAAGAAAACAAAGCAAATGGTTGGGTTGTTAAGCAGGACCCCAAGTCACCAGCTTCTTGTAACAATTATTAAGCGTGCCCTGGCCCTTGATTTTTTCCCTCAAGCAGCTAAAGCTGCTGGTATCAACCCAGTTGCTCTTGCATCAGTACGCAGGCGCTGTGAGCTGATGTGCAAATGCTTACTGGAAAAAATATTACAGGTCAACATTAATGCTTCATGTCTGTCCACTGATGGATTGGTTGAGAACCAACATTTGCATATTTTATTCCCTCAGGTAGAAGAAATGAGCTGTGAAGAAGGAGAGGTGCAAGTGCTTCCTTATGTACTTGTTTTGCATGCTTTTTGTCTAGTGGATCCTGGTCTGTGTACACCGGCTTCAGACCCTACTAAGTTTGTCATCACTCTACAGCCATATCTGAAGAGTCAGGTTATATATGGCCAATCTGGTCAAAATTCTCTTTGTTTTGTAAAGGAAATATTCTGTTAAGAGCTTATCTATGGTCGTTTTCTTTATAAAATAGTTGTAATAATCCTGAGAAGAAATAAAATGTGTGAAGACATGTCCGCTATAGGATCTCAAACTCTAATTGTTACTAACCTGCCTTTCGTCCTGTATTTGTTGCAGGTTGATAGTAGAATAGGAGCACAGTTACTAGAGAGTATTATTTTCATTATCGATTCTGTCCTACCCTTGATCCGCAAGCTGCCTCTGAGTGTCATAGAAGATCTGGAGCAAGATCTAAAGAATATGATTGTTCGGCATTCGTTTCTATCTGTTGTTCATGCTTGCATTAGGTACCCTCTATAAATCAACTACCATCATTCCTGGCTCTATACATTGTTTTTGGGATGATCACATGTCTTCATGGAAGATGCAGTCGAGAAACGTTAATAATCTTGTTTAGGAGTACCTTTTATTTGATTAGTGCAACCCTTCAAATTCTCAGGTGTCTCTGTTCTGTGAGTAAATTGGCGGGAAAGGGTGTTAGCATAGTTGAGCATCTTCTTCAGTTCTTTTTTAAGCGGCTGGAGGCCCAAGGTACCGATAACAAGCAGGTGGGTTCACTTTGAAAAGATCATGCATCAGATTCTTGTTGTGTTTAAACACAATTAAGGTCTTCTATGAGTCCTTATATGCACACGATTTTACAAATGGAGTTTCTGTGGGTCCGTATATTGTACTGTTGTGGTTTGCATTTGTGAGTGTAAATTTGGCTGCATCATTACATAAAATTAGAGTTTGTTCCTACTCACATTGGACTGTATTTTTTTTAACGTTAGGTAGAGTCAAGTGACTTCCATTGTCCTCTTGCTTAGAAAATCAGTATTCTCTACTAACACTGCTCTTCATTGTTGTTTTACTGCCCATTGATAGTAATATTCATTTTTGCATATATCTCACTTAAGTTATTGTTGTCTGAGTTGAGATAACTGTTTTCACAAGAGGAATCCAGCAACAGTTTAACATAAAGTTTAACGGTGAAAATATTCTGTCTATTTCAGATTGCTGGGCGGTCCCTTTTTTGTCTTGGCTTGCTTATTCGCCATGGAAACTCTCTTATTAGCAGCTCAGGTGGCAAGAATTTCAATCTCTCTAGCTGTCTCAGTTTATTTAAACGACATCTCCGCACAGAAGATCTTGCTTTGAAAGTCAGGTCACTGCAGGTATAGTGCATACAGTGCTAGTTTATTACACATTTTCGATACTGCATTATGCTAGAATAATGGTGGCCCCAAACTTCCTGTAGGCTTTAGGTTTCATTCTAATTGCACGACCTGAATACATGTTGGAAGAAGACATTGGAAAGGTAATCGAGACTACATTAGCAGATGAAGCAAATGGGCGTATGAAGGTAATATTACCCATCTATGTATGTTTTCTATTTATATGGTGTACATGTTTTGTTTGACGCTTGCATATGGTTACATCCTTATTTGAATGCTCATGATCCAGATGCAAGCATTGCAAAACATGTTTGAATACCTTCTTGATGCGGAAAAACAACTGGAATCCGATAAAGTCAGTGACACCGCGGTTGACCCAATTGAGCAAGGTGGGCATACTGTACCTGTGGCCGCTGGTGCAGGTGACACCAACATTTGCGGAGGCATTGTGCAGTTGTATTGGGATAAGATATTAGGTAGATGCTTGGACTTTGATGATCAAATTCGCCAGACTGCTCTCAAGGTTTGCTATTGAATTCCGTTAATAATCTTTGCTTCTGCCTTTTTATTCTTTTGTGATTTAACGAGACATATATCTGTTCTGCAGATAGTGGAAGTTGTACTACGTCAAGGTCTTGTTCATCCTATTACGTGTGTGCCTTATTTGATTGCCCTCGAGACAGATCCTCAAGAGGCCAACCAAAAACTGGCCCATCATTTACTAATGAATATGCATGAAAAGTAATCCCCTGATTGGATTTACATAATATTACATTATTCATTTATCATGTATCAGCGCACTGACACACCTCAACATTTTCATCAGGTATCCGGCCTTTTTTGAGAGCCGTCTTGGTGACGGGCTTCAAATGTCATTCATCTTCATGCAATCCATCAGCCAGGTCACTTCAGAAGCAAATCAAAATCTTCAGCAAAAGGGTTCAACAAACATGTCGGAGAAAAATGATCAGACTAGTAGCACTCTCACGCAAGCTAGACTTGGAGTGTCTAGGATCTACAAGCTTATCCGCGGAAACCGGATTTCTCGGAACAAATTTATGACTTCTATTGTTCGCAAGTTTGATAATCCAACCTGGATTGGCTCAGTAATATCCTTTCTGATGTGAGTATTTGCTACAAAAAAAACTTCGCAGTCTCTCTGTGGTAAAATAAACACTAACTTGACTGTTTCTCTTTACAGGTATTGCACTGAAACTCTTGCTTTACTTCCATTCACATCACCTGATGAGCCGCTCTATCTTGTATATTCCATAAACCGAGTTGTACAAATCCGGGCTGGGGCAATTGAGTCAAATTTGAGGGCTTTGCTACATAAAGATTCTGTAAAGACTCAGCACGAAAATGGAGCATACCAGCAAGATCCAATTCCCGGAAATATGCACACGATGGATCTGAACGCAAGGATCCAAGAAGAACCAACGCCTTGGAGTTCCTATGGCCATGCAATTCCAATTGACCTCAATGGAGCAGTATACCAAGATCCTAGGGATCAGTCCACTTCATATCAAACCCATAATGGGGAAGCAAATGTGCACAAGATGACCTTATCTGATCCGCCTGAATTGTCCATTGATGATCTCCAGAAAATTCAGGTAGTCTTACCTTGTTCTCCTGTGATGCTTAGGGTGTTAAAATTTTGTGTTCGTTTTGTTTGAATTCCCACTTCTTCAGTCTAGGAAGATTAATAACTAATGTAAACCGAATCTTGCATAGATCAGGTTGGTACATTTTGCTTTCGATCTAGGTTAGTTTTTGTTCGGTTTTAATGATATATTTATACTCAGTTTTCTTTTAAAATAATGTTTCAGTTCGGTGTTTCCTTACTAGAGGATTGGTTTTGGTAGTCCGGATATAGAAAATCGAGCACTCTTTATATTTAAAACTGGTTTTGGTTTTCAGTTCTACATATGGTTTATCCAAATTGAGCAGTCTTTATAACATCATCATTGCTTCTATATATGTTGTTTTCTACTAATGCGAGTCTTTCTTTGGTTGGCTATTTCAGGTTGATTGCTTAGCAGCTATAGCTTTACAACTACTTTTGAAGCTCAAGAGATACTTAAAAGTCACGTACAGCTTAAATGATGACCGGTGTCAAGTATGATTCTCTATGTCCACTTGTTTTCCTTTTTCTTTTAACGTGTTCACGAAAACTGATTGTATTTGGAAACAAATATCTCAGGCCTATTCTCCAACAGAACCATTAAAGGCAGGAGATCCTCTGTCCAGACAAAACGTTGCCTTTGACCTCAGCGAAACTCGCACCGACTTACCTTCAACATATCAAGACTTGGTTCATAGATATCAGGTCAAAACGCCCCCAACAAATTTTTCCCACGTTTGTTCACTTCTCTAAAAAGTTTATCTTATTCATCTTTTTTTTTTTTGTCTTGCAGGAGTTTAAGAACGCAATGCGAGAAGATACAATTGACTTCACCATTTATTCAGCAAACGTCAAGAGAAAACGCCCAACGCCAAGAAAAACCTCAAGATCTGCTAAAAAACCAGTGGCCTACAATGAAGAGGATGTTGACGAGGAAGATGATGACAGAGTCTGGAATGGAGGAGGAAGAGGAGGTGGTGGTGGTGTGGGTGCTCGGAGACTGAGTTACAGCACTAGAAGTAGCAACAGAAGGTAAAAGTGAGATTAGATTACTGTACATAAAGCTGCACCAAAAGAAAAGAAAAAACGCTGTTATTAGGCTCTTAACCAATGTACAGTAAGGTTTCTTACTAAACTTAGGAAGACATAAACGACTTGGAACGTTCAAACCTTTTGTTAGAAAGAAAAACATAATCCAAGTAGAAGAAGTAGACCGGAATTAGGGAGGGAGGGCTGTCAATTAGATATTTAGATTATATATATTCAGTGTTGTATTGTTTCTATTTTTACTGGATCTCATTGATTAGGAAATTATGTCTTTGCCCTATTTTTTTTTTTCTTTTTCTCTCTCTTTTCTGGAATTTAATGCTTTAGTGTAAAGCCTTGTGTTTTTTTGTTGTATTAATTTATTTTAGTTCCAGAATTTTTTTTAAAAAAAGAGATTAGGCTTTGCCATGAAAAGGCATCGCAAAGACCGAGGATGATCAACGAGATTCATTGTATTGTTAACAGATAATGACCAACATTTATTTCCTCTGTATTTGGTATAGAGATCCTCGAGATAGCTAGCCCCTGTGAATTCTATAGTGAGTTTATAGTCTATAAAAGAAACGGTGGTGAATTATCTGAATTTGTCTTTAATTTAAGCTCGCACAGATCAGTTCACTCTCTATGTTTTTTCAGTATTCTATCGTCTCTCGTTTGTAATTCGGAATACAGAAAATGTAAAGGACACACGAAATTTAACGAGTTCAGGCCTCCAAGGTGGAGACCCTACATCTCGCCGGGATATTTTGATCCCGGAAAATCCACTAAAAAGGTTCATCACCACACCACACCACACACTATACTGTATACAGAGATGAAAAGAGCAATCTCACACAACGATATATTAGCACTCGAAAACCCATCTTCTTTTTCTTCCCTGTCCTTGTGTTGCACTAGAACAAGAAGAATCTTGATTAAGTCCATTGGTGATAGCTGCCTCTTGCATCTGATATCCATAAGCATTGTTGGTCACCGTTGGAGTTATCTCTTGACCTCTTGCGATATCTTGAAAGTTGTGGTTGCTCTGCTGTTGTGCTTGAGCTACGCTTTTTGTTTGGTCATCGAGATAAAAGACCAAATCTTGATCAACATACTCATCTTCCATGAACACAAGCTGGCTATTTCTGCTCCTTGAATCTTGACCTAATTCCGGAAGAAGAGGAATCTGTGCATGTTGTTGTTGTTGTTGTTGTTGGGTGGCCTCATCATCAACGACGTCGTCTTCTACTTCCAGCATATTTTGGAGCGTATCAGCATATTCCTCCATCTCTTGATCGCTTTCTTGATCATGAAGAGGAGGATTCATGTCTTGAGGAAGAATCGGTGGCTGTTGTTGAGCACGTTCTTCAAGAATAGCATAGATTAAATCAAGGTTAATCCAGCAGTCCTCATCCTCAAATACACAATGATCATCCTCATCGCTCGGTAATCCAATTGCCGAATCAACTCCGGCGGGGACAAAAACGTCTGAGACAATATTGATGTTGTTGTCTATGTTCTCTAACTCTGGTGGCTGCTCAACGACGTCGTTGTTGATCTCTAACTGTGGTGGCTGCTCCACGACGTCTTTGTTGTTGATCTCAAACTGTGGTGGTGGCTGCTCAACGACGACGACGTTGTTGATCTCAAACTGTGGCGGTGGCTGCTCAACGACGTCGTTGTTGTTGATCTCTGGGCGGAAACGGAATTGCTCGGCGATGCCTTTCTTCTCACGGATATGACACAGGACCACTTCTTGGAAGAGATCCTTGTTATCAGGACTAGCAAGAGAATACTCCGTCATACACCAACCTGTAGTAATTTCCTTTGTCTTGATTTTCTTGTGGTAGGAGAGTTCAGATTTATATCCGATCATAATCCTGTTATTGTCCAAGATATTCTTCTGCGAGCCGGTGGTCGTCCAAGTCCCGCCTTCGCTGCCTCCACGTCCAGGTACCGTACGTTTGGGTGTTTTTTCAGCTCGACGAGTCCTCGTAACAAAGTAGAACCACGCCTTGTCGTAGAACTGAGAATGGTTGACGTGGGGAAGAAGCCACGGCTCCTCTTCGTAGAGATTGATGTCTGTTATGAAATTGCTTTGGCCTGTAGATACTCTGTTGCGAAGATAGTAATCCACCAACTTCGTGTCATCTGCAAAGAACTTGAGGTCGCTCGGATCTGCCATTCTTATTTCTTAACCTATCTGCTCTGCGAAACGTAACTAACAAGTAAAAACTGGATATATTTATTATCGGTGTTTGCCTCTTAATCTCGTAGGGCACTTTCTTAATTATTACATCTGTATTTATACGACCCTGACGATGATGGGCCTTGTTTTGGTATCTGGGCCTTTTTAGTAACTTCGTTCGCCAAGATCTTCACAACTCTTTTTTTTTTTCTTTAGTATCATCATCCAAACGACACATTTCATAATAAAACCATAGTGATAGTACTACCATACTATAAAGTAATTATTTTCTTTGTTGAATTTATTCTAAGAGACATGCATAACACGTTACCCAAAAGAAAGACTGCTACTGAAAGTTCAGACGGAAGAGTAGAAAACCGGAAACAAACCAACGTGAACCGTAATAATTACTTTAGTGATTTTCAGCACGGCGGTATAGCTAAACCGAGACTTTGAACCAAGATGGTATGCACCAGCTAAAAAGATGCTTTTCCGTTTCAAGGTACGATGACAAACAGAGGCTGCATAGTTTTGTTGTAGAAGTAACAAGAAATTAATGAACTGAAAACCAATTCAGATAAGAAAACCGGAATAAACCAGAGAGAGAGAGAGATCAGTACCGAGTCAACGCTGACCGGTTTCCCATCCTCAGCAAGTAATTCAGTGATGGTTCCTGACTTCTCAGCCTGTTTTCAACACACAACTTCACATGTTAAAGACTCTGAAGAAATTTCTCAAATAGTATATCACACACATGTTTAATCACATAGAAATTGAAAGGACCATCAAATCAGCAAATTTCAATTGTAATGTTTAAAGAATATCAAACCTCAATCTCGTTCATCAGTTTCATAGCTTCGATAATGCAAACAACTTGACCCTTCTGCACCTTATCTCCAACCTACACATTGAAAACGCCAAAACAAACAACTTAAGTAGAGGATACAGAACTTTCAGAACTTTGATTTGACTTTCAACAAGAACCGAAGATTTATTGGTTTTTTTGTTTTTTTGGCATCTTCTTGTACCTTGACAAAAGGAGGTTCCCCAGGTCCAGGAGATCTGTAGAAAGTACCAGCCATAGGACTCTTAAGTGGAGGATGAGACGGAGATGGAGCGGTTGTTGGTTTTGCTGTTGCAGGGGTTGAGGTGGGAGTAGGAGAAGGAGGAGGAGCAGGAGCCACATGTTGAGATGGAGGCATTGTAAGGCCTGTGATTGGAGGAGGCATTGAGTGATAAACTGGAGTTGGTGGTGCGTGTTGCTGTAAAGCTTCCTTCTTTCGAATAACAATCTCACAGTCAAGCTGCTTCAGTTCAAGTTCCACTATGTCTCTTGAATCCACAAGCCTTTAATAAGATCAAAATGTTTAGTGTTCAGTTAGTTCATGGAGAGAACTAAAACAAAAGGATGGTAATGGTAAGGATTGTTTGGATTTGGACTTACTTAAGAAGACTAGAGACTTTAGCCATAAATTCAGAGAGGTCTTCGGGTTTAGGAGCATTGGTTTTCACTTTTCCGTTGACATAACCGCCATTAGTCATTGGGGTAGAGTTAGAAACAACCTTTGGTAAAATCGTAAAATTGATTAACAAGGTTACATCGTACTATCAATTGTTGGTAAGAAAACAAGCAAGCTTTTTACCTCATTGGTCGTGGCTCGCAACCTCCAGATTGTAGATTGATTCTGTGGAAAGAGATGGTTATGAATCAATGTATACTAAAGACTGCAACTTAATCAACATTGTAATACTATGTGAATATATCACTTATGAATTACATTCCCAATTTAAGACAGAAGATGGAAGACTTTAAAGCAAGTTTCATTAGTTCAACTGCACGAGGGTCACAAGTACAGTAATCGAAACTACTTTATATAGTTTATACACTAAATCAATGATAATTAATTGCCCAATCGAAAGCTCACAAAGAAAAAGCCAATCTTCTCGTAAAGGCTTACACTTTTTTAAAGGATCAAGAGAGAGATGGAGAGAAGAAGAAACCTGAGAAACATCGGAGGGAAATGAGATCCCATTGGGTCGTTGGGTCGAGATTCTAGGGATAGATCCGACCCGCCAGTTCGGGACACAGATCTTGGCGCTAGGTACCGACAATGCCGCCATTGTTGAGACTAATGTAATGCAGTGGTCGATGAAACCGAGGAAGCAGGGAGGAGAGAGATGAGTAAGAGTGAGCAAGAGAGAGAGAGAGTTGTCGTAGTGTCAATTTTTGTTTTTTTTTCCCTTTTTATATAAAGGAATCTGATTTCGATGCTTACGAAGAACCCAACTCTTTTAAGTACTATTAACTAACTTAACCAAACCTGTGAATCTAATTTAGACTATGCTAAGTTTGTCTTATTTTAAGTTCCATCGTGTCTTTTATTGTGCCTCAGTGTCTCTCTGTCTTTTTTTTGAAATAATATATGTGTTCAGTTATACTCTCATTGACCATGATTCAGATCGAGCTTCTTCCATGGACAGACATTGTGAAGACTAGTCGTTGAAAGGAGCTTGCTCCATATGACCCTAATTGGTACTACATTAGAGCTAGTAAAAATCTTATCTTTCTCTCTGTTTGTTTCTGTTTCTTGTTCTGTTTTATTATGAGTCATTGTAATTGTTGTTGATCTCTTGTTTGGTTCAGCTTCTATCAAGGACCTTTTAAATGCCTAACTCTCTTCTTCTTTCACTCTTTGTATCAGAGGAAGAAGAATCATTCAAGTGGTCAACGGGATTTGAATCAGGTCGCTGAGCGTATTGCAGCTGAATCATGAAGAGCTGAACATTGTTTTCCTCATGCTGCTTGCTTTGGCGAAGCCTCAATAATGTTACAGTTATCTTGACAAACTAATTTGATACTTGAATCTGTTGAAGTTTTGTTCTTTACAGTGTTTTGTATCCCAAAGTTTACTCTTCTTCATAGATTTCAAGAGATTAGTATTCTATGAAGCTCTTCTGATATCTTCAAACTGGAGGATAGTTGTTATATCTTTTGAACCAGAGTTTGCAAACAGATACAAAAACTTTCTCATTTTTTAGGTGTAGACCAGATGATTACAAAGGTAGAACAAGAATTATTGATTGAAAAATCTATTAAAATTTTTTTGCAACTAATTGGTTGCTTCATTGAATCTCTTACAGATAATGTGGTTTTACAAAATGAGAACATATGGACATGGAAGTATTATTGAAGTGAATGCAAACTCAAAAGAGGCTTTTTTATAGATACTGATAATTGAGATCGCTCATGCAGGAGCCAGTTTCACTCCAAGAAGATGAACTGCAGCATCTGATCTTCTTGTTCTGTGGTATGTGAAACTTGGGATCTCTTGGTGCAGTTGGATGTTTGCTCGACCTTCTTGGAATGAAAGGTCGATCAAAGTATGGCATTGGTTGTGCTTTTGGGACTAATTCTTTCCTCAACCTTCTTATCTCTTCTTCCTCTGCCAACTGAAAAACCAATATTGGATTTATCAAAATCAACTAAAGCAAGACTCTGTTATAGGGTATATGGCCACAACTAAATCATACCTTCTGTTGTCTTTCTCTTTCCATTTTGTATTGCTCAATGAAGCTCATCTTCTCGGCAACCTGGAACAACAAATTCACGCTTTAACATGGAGAAACTTAGTGGAACAATGCAAATTTTTTTGTCGATTTAATCATTGCACTATCAAGGTTTACCTGGTAATCAAATTCTGCACGTTCTACTGCCCTGACATCTGAATGGAGCGTCAAGTCAACTGGTCTTGTGATATCTTTCACTTGAGGCTTAACCAAACACTGAAACAGAAAACAACATTAGTATGCTAACTTGACCACATGCAACATGTGAATGTATGCTATCAGAGTATGCTTACCTCAGGTTCATCAGTTGTCCACGGAAGACCTTGAGCAATGGGGATTCTCATCTTTTCTTCCTCCATCGTTATTTCTTGAACCTTTTTTGCAAACTCTTCTTCCTTCATTTTACCTCTTTGCTGCAGAGAAACAAAAGATCAACCATCAGTCACGACCATGAAATCCAAAAACTTTATATGAGTTTTAATCTTAATAAACTCATACCTCAGTTCTAAGCTTAAACGGCTTCAACGAAGTGACCTTGACCTGCTTCTTCTTTGATCTTCTACTTCCCATTGTAGTCGATGAGTCCAAGCTCTGCCATAGACAGAAATATCAAACTAATTATATCAAATGGACATCGATTGTATTCCTAAGCTTTAATGACATACTAAGAAAGACACATACATTTCTTCTGCTCTTCCTGACAGCATTTGAACTCCCACTCAAAGCACTGAAACATCACAAAGAATCAAACAAAATCAGAAACAGACAAAATCAATAAACTCAAAAGTTTAAGTGAAATCTTTTAGTCAACAACGAACTAACCTGCCGCGGCTACTGTCCCAGGACGAAGAAACTGAGGCATTGTGGTCTAACCCGAGATTCTTAGCTGTTAAAACCAACTCAGATGGACAAAACGAAGAACTCCATTGGTGTTGCTCTTTCTCTCCTTCCAAGAACTTAGTTTCCTGTCTCATTCCATGCAATTCCCATTTCACAGGCTTCTTCATATCATCTTCAGTTTGGTTCTCTTCTTTCTTGTTGGCACTCTTTGAATGACTGAAACAAGTGAGTTTCTCAAATGCTTCCACAAGATTCATCACTTTACCAGATACAGGCACACTTTGCCGTGACTCTTCCACCACTTTAGCCCTTGTCCTCTTCATTGTAGAAGCTCCTATTATCTCCGGTTCCCCGGATTCTTCAACATTTTCTCCGAGATTACAACATTCCTCCAAATCTCCCTTTTCCTCCTCAGATTCAATTCGTTTTTTGAAAAACTCTTCTTGCGAAGCTCGCAGCGTTTCATAAGCAACACAAACACATTTCATATTCCCTTTCTTCCTCTCTCCGCATTTACAATCAATCTCAGCCGCTGGATCTTTCTTCCCCTTCTTTGAATTCTTCTTCGCCACCACAACAAACCTCCTCTCTCTGATCCGATTCCGCGGAGAGAAAACAGCTTGGCTAGGTTTAGGTTTCGGACTCTGATTCATCTGCGGCGATTTCTTTGAATTATAAGATTTCACGTGCGGGGATGCTGCGGATTTCGTCAGCGGAGATTTAGCCGGACTCGCGTTTGACATGTTAGGGTTTGAATTCTCCGTTGATCTGAAAGTATCTTGAACCTTTGACTGAATCTTGCTCCGATCCTTCACCGGAGGAGTCCCTGGTTTCACATTCTTCACAATCAATGACTCCATCGAAGATAAGAACAGAATCTGGAATTAAAAGAGCAACACGACGACAAATAATAATCGCTCTTGATTTAAGAATCTACCCGAAAAATTTTGACAAGTGATGAAGAATTAGGGTTTTTCTTGGTATGGAGTAAGCAAATTGAATAAGAAGGAGACGAAGAAGATAGATTTGGGGAAAAAATGTGACCGTTGCGGCGTTCTTTTGGACGCTCTCAATAACGGCTAGTCTTTTTGGTGCTTTTTTAATAAATAAACTAGATTAGTAAGATAATCATTTATACAGATTCTAATCCACTTTATATGCCACGTCACATCTTTGACAGCAAATTAGTTTTGTATAATATTAACCGTTGGATCAATGAGATGATAAAGCCCGATTTTTACCCACGTGTACTCCTTGTCACATTCAGTATTCTGACAATAATTATATTAGATCTGATATTAACCGTTGGATTGAGATGATGATAACCCTGACTACGTCCACGTATACTGTCACGTCACATACATTTTCACACTTAATTGTTTGTATCTGCGAGTTTGAATTTCCTTCACAAACTTCGTTATCATTTCGTAGCCAATTAAGTATCGTCATCATATTTAATCACCGATTCACTAACATACTCGTCATGGTATTCTTGTTATGGTGTCTTAAAAAAATGGATCAAAGATCATTAGAAGCTGCCGCTAAATCTGGAAACATCGATTTATTGTATGAATTAATCCATGAAGATCCATACGTTCTTAATAAAATCGACAACATACCCTACGTTGATACTCCTCTCCACGTGGCAGCCGTCGCCGGACAAACAGAGTTCGCAATGGAAGTTATGAACTTGAAACCATCTTTTGCTCGGAAACTTAACGCAGACGGACTTTCGCCGTTACACCTGGCGGTCGAGCACAGTCACGTCTGGTTAGTACTTGAAGTAGTCAAAGTTGATCCAAGCCTTGTTCGCCTCAAAGGGAGACATGGTACGTACCCTTACTTATTTGTTGAGTCGTTAACAAGATTTGCATATAAAATTTAAATTTATTTTTTATTGGAAAATATTAAACTTTTAAATGATATTATATATATATATATAGTTTAATATTATTTTCTATTTATTGTTTATTCTAAAATCGCCTAACCTATTTAAAATTGTCTAAGTCTCGACTAGACACTTTAGATGTTAGGCAGAGATGTGATCGCTAGCTTAAGGCCTAACAAAGTTAGTATATGTATCTTAGTATATTCAATATATTGGAGAGAGTATTGAAGTAGAATTGTAGAACGTCCTTAGCCCATTGAATACTAGTTTGAATTTCAGTCTAGATCCGGTTAAACATTAGGTTGATTCGGTATGGGTCAGTTCATCCAGATTTACACTCGGTTTAACTGGAGTATTTTTTTTGTTAAAAAAAGGTATGACGCCATTACTATTAGCGGTAAGAAGAAAAAAGGTCGATGTAATATCAGAATTCTTCTTGGTTTGTCCCGAGAGCATCGTGGACGCAAACGTGAACGGAGAGAACGCTCTTCACATCGCTGTGAAGAACGACGACCAAAGAGAAGGAGTCGTTGTTAGAGTTCTCATGGGATGGATTCTAAGATTGTGTCAAAAAGATGCAGAGCGGACCGAGACAAGAGTACTAAACCGAAGAGACAAAGATGGTAACACGGCTTTACATCTCGCGGCGTACGAGAACAATCGCCAAGCTATGAAATTGATGTTAGAGAGTTCCAAGATTAACGTCAACATCGAGAACAAGAACGTTTTAACTGTTCTCGACATTGCCGCATTACACAATAACAGAGAGATGGAGAGAAAAGTTAAGAGAAATGGCGGAAAACCTGCGGTTTCTCTGGTTGGGATTAAGACAACATCGGAACTACTCAGTTCGCGGCTTACTTGGAGAGAATCAAGACGGACGAGAAAGATTCGGTTTTATTCTTGGATCTCTGAAGAGAGAAAAAACGCTCTTTTAGTGGTCGCAACTCTGATCATCACAGCTACCTATCAGACCGGTCTCCAGCCTCCCGGAGGCGTTTCTGACGGCGGCGGTCAAAGCGGTGGAACGAGCGGTCCGAAACCGGGTTCGGTGGTTATGGACACTGGCTCCTTTATCTTGTTATGGTTGTGGAACAGTGTGGGTTTCTACTTAGCCATTGGGGCGATGCTATTTTTGTTGAGTTTAGGACAAGAGAGTACTTTTTGGTATTTACCTCTGTACGCTCCTATGGTGGTGGCTTACTATGTTGTAGGGGAAGTGATCTCGCCGAATGCGATAGCGTTGAATATCGCATCTGTTGGTGCGCTCGTGGTTTTGATAATTTGGGGATTGATAGTAAGGTTTTGTGAATGGGTGCAGTCTAAGAGAACCAAGCTGCGTGGACCAAAGAGTGGATTGGTTTGGGAAGGTTTCACTACGTTGGATCAGGCTATAGGTGTTGCGCCTAAAGTGAAAGTCATTAGATGAAGATCATCTTAATTTCCTCTACTTATTTTATTGTTGATTTTGTATTTTTATTCCAAAATCTATCAATCTCTACCGTGGTATAAAAGATTTACATGTAATTTATGTTTTACCGAGAATTAATATGTTGTTCAACAAAAAAAAGACCACATAATTGACCGGAGAATACGTTACGAAAAAAGTGAAAGGTGTCGTATGAGGCATTCTACAGTAATTCGAATGTATACTAGGAAATAGGGTTGGGTAAGGTAAGTACTCACTAATTTTTAGGTACTTGTTACTTGATTTGACCCGTTTAAATAACGAAATGTTTGACTTCATACTTGATTTGTCCAAAACAAAAACTTGTTATATCAAGTATTTACCCAAAATCTAATTACTTGCAAATAATTTAACTTATTTGCCAAATAATTTAATTTGGCTTATCACTTGCTACTGGAATCAAAGTATTTAAATATAATTGTCTAATTAAATTCATTGGGATATAATAAAAAAATAAATTAGGCTGAAGTTTGAGTTTAAAAGTATTTTTAAACTATAATAAGAATTATATTTTGGTTTGAGTTTAATTATTTAAGATCAAAGAAAGTAAATGAACAAGTAAATCATAATGCACGAGACAAGTAACGAGTCAAGTAACAAGTACGAGACAAGTACCAAAATTTTTTTATAATACTTGATACTTGAATATTACTTGCAAATAATAAAATTAATATACTTATTACTTCCCTTACCTTTAGCTGGTATTTGAATTATTAAACCGAGTACGACCCTAATATCGGGTATGAAACGGGTAATGAATATTTGTGTCCAGTCCTACTAGCAAAACAATTATTAAATATAGAAATCATAATTTGGGGTCTTATAGTCATTGAGATTAAGTAACATGGCAAACCAAATCGAGTTGTATACGAACCAGTTCTTTTGCCGGTCAACGTATACGAACCATGTTATATTCGCATTTTCCAAATGATTTGAATATTATATTTTTTTAACCATACTCTTCTTATTATATTTTATTTATGTTATTATTCAAATATAGCTTGAGAAACACTTCAAAAAGTGTGACTGAGTTTTCAAGCAAAGTGCAATTAATCTTTTGTCTCAAGTTTGTCCTGCAGACTCCACCACACAATCGCTTAATTGCTCATACAAAGTGGGTTTATAATAATAGACTAACAACATATACATTATTGAAACTAACTAAACACCAAACTGTGAAGTATATTATAGACTAAAATTGGACAGTGACGCACAAAAAAGGATTCAAACCAATTATGTATCATGGAATTTTAAATTTTCTCAAAATATGTTTGCATAATTCTTTGTCAACAAACTTCTTAATAGATGTTTTGCCTTCATCTATTTTTTTTCTCAAACTAAAATAATATCATTTGCTTGTAATATATATTTGGAGAATATATATGTTTTTCGGCAGGTAAACAATCTAACACAGCTATAATTTTTGTCTTGAAGCACCGATTATTTGGAGAGAAAAATATATTGATTGGCAATAATTTTTTATTACAAAATAGAAACACAGAAGGGAATCCATATATAGAAGAGTAAAGCTTGGAGAAAATGCAAAATTCAATTTATGGAAAAGAACTAGACACAATAAATGATTTAAAAAAAATGAATGAATAATATATATATTAGTTTCTGAATTTTTTCTTATTTAAGATATTACTATTTCAGTATTTTGTTGACTTTACACGATACCGCACTTTTTTTGGCATGTACGATAGAGTCTATATTCGTTGGTCGAAATCCAATCCTTGGATATATATGTCAAATGTTTAACGTGTCTTTAAAACTTTAAAGCTGCCAAATACTGTTAGGCCCCATCGTTTTTTCTACCTTGTCATTAAATTTTTAACTGAAAGTCTTGTTTAATTTAATTATGTTTAGCAATAAAATAAGTAACCAAAACATTTAAACCGCGTTACTCTTTGATGGTTTCAAGGGCATTTTAGGAATCTCATCACCTATATAAACTACTCACCCCGCTCTTCTTCTTCATCTTCAGATTTAGCGATTTCACCTCCATTTTCTTCGATAGTGTAGACCAGAGACTACATAGCTCGCACTCAGGTATGATCAATTCTAGCTTCTCTCTTTCTTAATTCATGTTTTCTCGATCAATTTTTGTGTTTATCGCGATCTGATCTCGCCTTTATCTCCTGTTTCGATTTGGATCTGTTTCTCATAGATTTGGTTTTGAATGTTTGTGTTATCTTCCAAAAATTTCTCCTGTGATTCTGTTTAGGGCTAAGATTTTTCTCTCGTGATCTGTGTCGGTGATCCGTTGAAAATTCACGTAATTTCATTTCTCAATTCTCATTTACGTTTTTTCCCCATCGTTGAACCGGGTTCATTTGCATGTACCATATCTGAGATTTTGATTTAAGTTTCTCGCTGTATTTGTATGCTTTTCGTTGAATTTCGCATTTAAACGGCTCCCTCTTAAGCATGATCATGAATATTTGATCTCTGAATTGGTAGCTTCAGCTCATGTTTACGTAAACGTATTCTGTGTGCATCTTCTAATTCTCGCGAAACCGGATCTGAGTTTTTCTAAACCGAATCTGTCAAAGTTTAATTCCATGCTTTTAACTTTGTTTTGCATATCAGTTTTTTCTCTACAATGCTGGAATTGTTGGATCTGATTTGTTGAGTCAAAATTCTCCTTCTGTTTATATTTGATTCGAATTGTTAAGGACTTTTATGCAGTGATCATATATAATCAAGACTTGTGTAATGTATATTGAACTTTCACCTCTTACTTTGATGCTTAATACTGAAAGATTCGAAATTTGACATTAGACTCTTTTTTTTTTCTGGAGGTAATTCAGTTTAGAAGAAAAAATGGTGAAGATTTGCTGCATTGGAGCTGGATATGTCGGTGGTCCAACCATGGCGGTCATTGCTCTAAAGTGTCCATCTGTTGAAGTAGCCGTTGTTGATATCTCTGTGCCAAGGATCAATGCCTGGAACAGCGATCAGCTCCCAATCTATGAGCCTGGTCTTGATGATGTGGTTAAGCAGTGCCGTGGAAAGAATCTCTTCTTCAGCACTGATGTTGAGAAACATGTCAGAGAGGCTGACATTGTCTTTGTCTCTGTCAACACCCCAACTAAGACCCGTGGTCTTGGAGCTGGCAAAGCTGCGGATTTGACTTACTGGGAGAGCGCTGCTCGTATGATCGCGGATGTTTCGGTTTCTGACAAGATTGTTGTTGAGAAATCAACTGTGCCTGTCAAAACCGCTGAGGCAATTGAGAAGATTCTTACGCACAACAGCAAAGGAATCAAATTTCAGATTCTCTCCAACCCTGAGTTTCTTGCTGAAGGAACCGCCATTAAAGACCTTTTCCAACCTGACCGTGTCCTCATCGGTGGTCGTGAAACACCTGAAGGCTTTGCAGCCGTCAAAGCCTTGAAAGACATCTATTCCCAGTGGGTACCTGAAGAGAGAATCCTCACCACCAATCTCTGGTCTGCCGAGCTTTCCAAGCTTGCAGCTAACGCCTTCTTAGCCCAGAGGATCTCATCAGTCAATGCAATGTCCGCTCTCTGTGAAGCAACTGGAGCTAATGTCTCAGAGGTCTCCTACGCTGTTGGTAAAGACTCTCGGATCGGCCCCAAGTTCTTGAACTCAAGTGTCGGATTTGGCGGATCCTGTTTCCAGAAAGATATCCTCAACTTAGTCTACATCTGTGAATGCAACGGCTTACCTGAAGTTGCTGAGTACTGGAAACAAGTCATCAAGATCAACGACTACCAGAAAACCCGATTTGTTAACCGCATCGTCTCTTCGATGTTCAACACAGTCTCCAACAAAAAGATTGCGGTTCTCGGCTTCGCTTTCAAGAAGGACACAGGAGACACAAGAGAGACTCCAGCCATTGATGTCTGCAAAGGTCTGTTAGGTGACAAAGCTCGTCTCAGCATCTACGACCCACAAGTCACTGAAGACCAGATCCAAAGAGACTTAACCATGAACAAGTTTGACTGGGACCATCCGCTTCATCTCCAGCCCATGAGTCCCACCACTGTGAAACAAGTCTCAGTTTCTTGGGACGCATACGCTGCAGCCAAAGATGCTCATGGTATCTGCATTTTAACCGAGTGGGATGAGTTCAAGCAACTCGACTACGAGAAGATCTTTGAGAATATGCAGAAACCGGCTTTTGTTTTCGACGGTAGAAACGTGGTCGACGCTGAGAAACTCAGGAAGATTGGGTTTATTGTTTACTCCATTGGTAAGCCATTGGACCAATGGCTCAAGGACATGCCTGCTCTTGCCTAAATCAACCAAATCTCTTCCTTAGCGTTATTTTTTCCCATTTTCTTTACCGAATTCTCATGAGTTTTTCATATACTTTTTACTTTGTTTTGATCAATAATTGTTGTTTTTGTTCTTCGTATTAATTCCACAGAGATTTTAGGTTTGGTTTTTGTTGGTAATTATGTACCTTGGGTTATTAAATATTGTAATCTTTTCGACTTTCATAAATATAAAAGTTTTCCCTAGTTGACTTTGTTTTTTTTTTCTGCAAAATTTTCCCTAGCTGACAATAATAGTAACTTCTTTTCTATTTCAGTTATTATTTTTTAGATTTTTTTTACCCATATCTAACTTGTAAAATTATTATTTAACTCGAGAATATGCTATTAATTGTGTTTTAATTGGTTACCACGTGGAGCCTTCTAATTGAAAACAAAGATTCGCTCTCTCTTTTTCTTAGCGATTTACATAAATACCCCCATCGTCTCGTTCGTTGGCTCAGTGCTTATATCTTCTCCGTTTATCTCTGTTTCCATTCCTCTCGCTCTCTCATTCTCTAGAACTCAAAAGATTTGCAATTCTTTCGTTTTATTCGATAGCCTCAAGCCTCTACCTTAGTCTTTCATATTTCTTTCCCAGAAAACTGTAACTTCCTCTGCCTCCGACGCTTGTTTTCATTTTTTCTCGGGAAAGTGAGCACAATCCTTCTTAACTTCAGCTCATCTTATAGTTTCTTTGACAATGAATCTCTGCTGTGTGTGTTGCATCGTGCTCTTCCTATACATCATCTACCTCATTGTTACCTGCATTGACTTCTTCTTTATCCGAAGACCCCGTGTCTTTCGCGCCTAAATGGAAGAAGAAAATCAAGAGCTCGATAAACCCATCTATGGAGCTCTGTGGAATCTCAAGATTACTGAGTCACGAGAAGAAGCAAAATCAATGAACCAACAGCGAGATCTCTCTTGTTACTACAGTCTAAGGAAAAACCCGAAGAAGAAATCCCCGAAATCTCCAGAATCGATGAAGAAGATTTTGTTTCGATGCGATGAATGTGGAAAAGGTTTTCGTTATGAGAAATGTCTTTCAAACCATCAAGAGGTGATGCATTTATCGACGAACCAGAGAGTTGATGAAGAATCTTTGAAGAGTCTATGTAGTAGCTTCAGTCTCGTGAGGAAGAAGAAGAGATCGAGAATCATCAGGTACAAAAAGACTTCACTGTCTTGTTCGTTTACTACGTTTCTTGAATCGCCTTCTGCTTTTTCTGCGAATGATGAAGAATTAGAAGTGGCAGAGTGTTTGATTCTATTGTCTAAGAGTAGTCCCAAGTTTGTAAAAGAACTGAAACTTGTTGCTGAAGCCATAGATGTTAATCTTGAGACACCTCAAGGTAGCTACGATTCAGGTTGTTTGCACAACAAGAAACCGCGAAAAGCTGGTGAATTTGAATCTGGATTTTTCAGTAATGAGCAAGAGGTTATAGAAGAAAGGATCAGTAGTTATGAAACATCAAAAGAAACAACTAGTTTCGTGGGAGACGATCACAAACTGGATCAGCAGAAGCAGAGAAAAGCTGGTGCATTTGAATTTGGGTTTTTGAGTAATGAGCAAATACCGCTAAAAGAAGAGATTACTACTCATGAGACATTTGAAGAATCAGTGAGTTTCTTGGGACACAAGTGTGAATTGGATCAGCAGAAGCTACGAAAAGGTGGTGACTTTGGTACTGGGTTTTGGAGTTATGAGCAAAAGCTGATGGAAGAAACATGGAAAGAGTCTGCGAGTTTCTTGGGAGAAAAGCATGAATTAGCGAGAAAAGCCGGTGACTTTGAATCTTCGTTTTACAGTACTGAGCTTGGGGTAGGAGCTATGGAGTGTTCTGATTCAGATACTGGGTCTTATCAAGGAAACGCTGAGCATCAATGCAAGTTGTGTAACAAGATATTCTCGTCTTATCAAGCTCTAGGTGGTCATCAGACGTTTCATCGGATGAATACAAGTAAGAACAAGAGGAATTGCAGAGAAGATTCCGTAGAGCCTGAGGATGAATCTGTGAGATTCTCAGTGACGCAAGAGAAGAAGAAACACGAGTGTAGCATCTGTTCAAAGAATTTCAGGTCAGTTCATGCTTTAGGTGGTCACAAGAAGTGTCATAGCAATTGGCAAGAGACGACACTCGAAAACAGAGGAAGATGAGGATTTGGGGTATCTCAGTGTTGTTGTTGGAATCGAGTTTTACTGAAACTCTGTTTCTCCGTTTGCTCTGTTATTTTAGATGAGAATAAACCATTTACTTTGGTGTTGGTGTACAAAAACAGATTGGGGTTGTTGTTTCTCGAAATATCTTCTACATAATTTGATTAGTCAAGTTTGAGACTTTTTACTCTGTTTTTTTTTTCAGTTTCTTTTAGCAATTTTCCGGAAAAGCGATGGAGAAAAGAAAAAAGAAAAAAAGTGGGAATTATTCCTCAATTGTTTTTCTAGAAAACTGTCATCAATTTTGTTTCTTTGGGACTGTTTCTTAACTCGGGTTTGATTCCGGTAGTCAAGATTTGTCGATTTGAAAAGTCAGTCACAATGGAATGTGTCGGTTACAGTCTATGGTATTTCAACAAACTTTTGAGTATATAATGAAATTAAATAACTACTTTTTGTAATATGTTAAACGAAAACGATAGGCAGAGTTGTACGGTATTTTGTAATTAATTTTGAAAAAAAAAAATCCTTGTGGTGAAATTGGACCTACCAGCAAAGACTATATTTTTGGGATTATAATTTACCATTTTCTAAGAAAATATTGTCTAATTGTTTACTAATATCTTCATCACATTAAATTGAATAGACCAAAATCAAATCAATTGTCATTCAATTTCGTTGACAAACTGTTATTAAATTTTATTTTTAAAATAATTGTAACTCAAATTGAAAGGAATATATTATTTCTGGTTTATTATTTTAATTGTCAAAATTTTAAAATTATATCTAATTAAAATTAGTTTATATCAATCATTTAAGAGGAAAGATGAAAAAGCAAAACTCTTGCTTAACCATGAAAATAGGTGGAGACAATGTATAATTAGCTCTCTATAAAACAATCCCTAAACTCAAGGTCAAGACACCAATTCTAATTAATATTCATTATCATTTTAGATCTCGAAATAAATTATACTTTTTTGTTTGATTTTTTTTTGGTTATAGATCCACCGGCAGAATCAGAACATAAGCTCGATATTCTTCCTCTCATTTGTTTCTATTTTTTTTTCATTTTCCTTCTTCTTCTTCTTCCTCAGCTCTTTGATTTTGAATCTTGATCTGTGAGAAAGACTCTTTAATCTCACTGCTTAAGACGTGAACTTGAGGTCAACCCTTTTGGATTCTCGTATTCAATTGATCAAAGCAAATCTCCACAAGGAGTAGCGCGGGAATCTCAAATTTGGAATCTTCCACTAGTGGTCAGAAATCCAATGCGGTCTGCGAGAAGACCACAAAGAAGAAGAATAACGATAAAGAACGAAACAGAGACGGAGTTGGGAGGTACGCAGGAGTGTAGATCGAAATCGGGATCGGAGTTGTGGAATCTGATCGGATCTGATGTTGGGTTTGGGATTGTCGTGTGCGTTGGCGTCGTCAGGAAGTATTAGGGTTTTTAACGATTCGGTATCTGTTGTGACAGTGGTGGGGCTGCACGAACAAGGATGCAGCTTCACATATCGCCTAGCATGAGAAGTATCACGATTTCGAGCAGCAATGAGTTTATTGACTTGATGAAGATCAAGGTCGCAGCTCGTCACATCTCTTACCGAACTCTCTTCCACACCATCTTAATCCTCGCTTTCTTATTGCCTTTTGTCTTCATCTTAACCGCTCTTGTTACCCTTGAAGGTGTTAACAAGTGCTCCTCCATTGGTAAAACCTTTTTCTCCTTTTGTTCTGATTTTTTAATGTTATATAGCTTAAATGGTTTGGATCTCGACGTTTCTTATGTGGATTAGCAAATTTTTAGGATTCTCCGTTGTGCAGGCTAACCAAAAGTTTTCATCTTTAGTGTCCATTGTCGTAACAAGCTTCTTGTTAGTTTTGTTGGATCCAATGGTGATGCTTGGGATTGTACTTGAATGGCTTAAATCATCAAAGTTTGGTTGATTTTGGATTCTTCTTGTTAAGGTCCCCACTAAGGAGTTTTGTAGGATCTTGGTTTTCAAAGAGCTGTACGACCTTAAATGTTTGGAGTTCATAAATCTTCATCGATTGTGGAGCTGAATGACAAAATTCCTTTTTTTTTGCTTGTGTGGGGTAAAAACTACAGATTTCTCTGCAATACTACATTCGAACCAAATTGACTCTTACGATGCTTTCACTTTATATTTATCTATATGCTGTTTGAGGATAGCTCGGTTCTATACTTTTATATGGTTTAGTATGTTCATTTGGTGAGGTTTTTCATCCAAGATCGGTGTTAATTTCAATTGAATGATCAGCTTTCATGTATCTCCCCAGTGCTGTTGTAATGCTTTCATTAAAGTTTATTTCCCCCTTTTCTCCTTACTTTCAGATTGTTTAGGGAGGCGGTTAGGTCCACGTCTTCTTGGTAGGGTAGATGATTCAGAGGTGAGTGGTTGCTTTCTTTTGTCTGCTAATTTTAACTATCTTTCCATGTTCTTAAATAATACCTTTTCCCCCTTGTGTTTCTCTTGCTGCAGAGACTAGCTAGAGACTTCTATAAAATTCTAAACGAAGTAAGCACTCAAGAAATTCCAGATGGTTTGAAGCTTCCAAATTCTTTTAGTCAACTTGTTTCAGATATGAAGAATAACCACTATGATGCAAAAACATTTGCTCTTGTGCTGCGAGCCATGGTAAGCTTTGTCTAAACTTAATTATTTCAGATGCTACACAATTGTCCTGCATCATATCATAGCCATTTATTTTTTCTATAGGAAAATCTGTTACATATATATCTTTGGCCGTTGAAATTTTCAAGTTGATTTCGTTTTCTGTATTTGGATGAGATCTACTATGGATAATTCTCGTTTCTTTCTACAGTGAGCCATATAAATTAGAAGATAATGTTATGTGATTTGTTTCTATCTCTCTTGAACAGATGGAGAAGTTTGAACGGGATATTAGAGAATCGAAATTTGCAGAACTTATGAACAAGCACTTTGCAGCAAGTTCCATTCCCAAAGGCATTCATTGTCTCTCTCTAAGACTGACAGATGAATATTCCTCCAACGCTCATGCTCGTAGACAGCTTCCTTCGCCAGAGTTTCTCCCTGTTCTTTCAGATAATGCTTACCACCATTTTATTCTGTCCACGGACAATATTTTGGCTGCCTCAGTTGTGGTCTCATCCACTGTTCAGTCATCTTCAAAACCCGAGAAAATTGTCTTTCACATTATCACAGACAAGAAAACCTACGCGGGTATGCATTCATGGTTTGCGCTTAACTCTGTTGCACCTGCTATTGTTGAGGTTAAAGGTGTTCATCAGTTTGATTGGTTGACAAGAGAGAATGTTCCGGTTTTGGAAGCTGTGGAAAGCCATAATGGTGTCAGGAACTATTATCATGGGAATCATGTCGCTGGGGCAAACCTCACTGAAACAACTCCTCGAACATTTGCTTCAAAATTGCAGTCTAGAAGTCCAAAATACATATCTTTGCTCAACCATCTCAGAATATATATACCGGAGGTAAATATTTTATCACCAGCTGGCAATTGAGCTTCATACAACTTTCCTCTGAAATCATATGTCAATTTTGTCTTCCTTTTTTTTTTTGGAATAGCTTTTCCCGAACTTGGACAAGGTGGTCTTCTTAGACGATGATATAGTTGTCCAGGGAGACTTGAGTCCACTTTGGGATATTGACCTTGGTGGTAAGGTCAATGGAGCAGTAGAAACATGTCGGGGTGAAGATGAATGGGTGATGTCAAAGCGTTTAAAGAACTACTTCAATTTCTCACACCCGCTCATTGCAAAGCATTTAGATCCTCAAGAGTGTGCTTGGGCATATGGTATGAATGTCTTCGATCTACAAACTTGGAGGAAGACTAATATCAGAGAAACGTATCACTCTTGGCTTAGACAGGTAAATATTAGAGAAGCATACACGCAATTCTTTATCTTTAGCAGAATTCAAGTTACCTCACTTTCCTAATCTGTTTACTTTTGCTATGGAATAGAATCTAAAGTCGAATCTGACAATGTGGAAGCTTGGAACCCTGCCTCCTGCTCTTATTGCCTTTAAGGGTCACGTCCGCGTAATAGATTCTTCATGGCATATGCTTGGATTAGGCTATCAGAACAAGACCAACTTAGAAAATGTCAAGAAAGCTGCAGTGATCCACTACAACGGTCAATCAAAGCCATGGCTAGAGATTGGTTTTGAGCATCTCCGGCCATTCTGGACAAAATACGTCAACTACTCCAATGATTTCATCAAGAACTGTCACATCTTGGAGTAGGAAACCGAAACTTTCAGATAATCTTGAAGGTACTTATAGATGTAAAAGACAGAGGAGTATTGGGAAGTAAAAAATACTCCGCAGAGATAAACGCAAGCACTGCAGAATTCTCTAAAAGATTCAGAAATTTAGTTTGCCACATACATAAGAAACTTGTTGCAGCGAAGGGGAAGCTGCATAAGAGAAAGAGAGAGATAAAGATTCATTCTTTCGGTAAAATAGAAGGTACCCTTTTTGATATTCTTTTGGTTTCCATTGGAGAATCCATTTCTTGTATCTTTTATATAAGAAAAACGGGGAGATTGTTTTTTTTTTTTTTTTTTTTTTTTTTTGGTTAGTAGGAGGGCTCATGACCAAAAGAGCCAATTGTTGATAATTGAGGACGAACAATTATACACTTGTTTCATTTGCTCTACATTTCTTATTATATCATTTGGGTTCGTAATTTTTACAATTTTACATAATGGAATGGATTCCATCAGACTATTTCTCAATAGAAATGTAATCTTCTTTCTCAGCTTCTTAAAAGTTTCAAGCTGTAATTTTTAATGTAATTTCTTTCGATTACAAGTTAATTTGAGCCAAAGTTAGATGAGAGTACCTGTACCACCAATTAACAAAATTTATATAGTTTTCGAGTTTAAAAGACAAATGTTATTTTTTTTCTATTAAATATAAGATCACATTTACAAATTGATATCTTAATAATAATTATTTAAAAAAAAAACTAAATTGAATTTAAAGGTTGAGCATTTTAATTGGCGTAGAGAAAGGAATTGAACATTCTCTCTCGTTTCTTTCTGTTCGAGTCTGTCATGTTGAGGTTTCGAAGATCCTTCTGATTCATCAAACTCAGATCAGTCGCAGACCCAAGTAAGAACACCAATTAGGGTTCTTTTTGTTCGTTTGTGCGTCTTCGATCGGTTAAATAATCGCGATTTTTTTGTTGTTTGATATAAGAATGCCCAAAATTGAATTTTATTGGTACTTCTCTTGTTGATTCATTGATTAAAGGATACCCTTTTCGGGATGATACGATTCATGATCATATATTTGCGATTCTTCTTTGAAAAATAATAGCAGCATTCATATTATAGAATCAATGCTTTTATATTCATTTTGCTCCATTATTAATTCATAAGCTTCAGGTTTCACAATGAGATTTGAGCTACATAAAAATCACTTCTTAGCTGCTTGAAATGTGTTCTTGTGTGAAAAATGTTCCTTGTTTTATATTCATTGCAGATAGGATAGAAGCAACAAGGTTTCAATTTAGAGATTTTAAAGTTTTGTGTCTCAGTTGGTTCTGTGAAACACAATCATTGGTGAGGAGAGATTGGTTCTTGAAGATATAATAATATGGCAGAGTTGAAGGATCAATTAGAGATTAAGTTCCGGTTATCTGATGGTTCAGACATCGGTCCTAAATCGTTTCCAGATGCTACAACCGTTGCAACATTGAAGGAAACCGTTGTTGCTCAGTGGCCAAGAGGTCAGTGTCTATATGCTTACTCTGTTTGGATTTATTGAGATTCATCTTACGCAGTTAAGCTTTATTATCACTCTGGTCATTTCTCCATTAAGACTTTAGAATTGCATTGTAAAGGCTGCATAAAGTTGAAACTTTCATATTAAACTCAAATCTCCCCAATGCCTAAACTATCATAGACCAATCCAGAATGCCTCTATTCATTCCTTTAACTACCCTTGAAACATTCAGCTCTCAACTAATCGATAAGGTCTGTTGCTGAACTGGAAAAACTACACTTACCTGTATCATCCCTAGGCTAGTTTACAATAGTCTTGCACTAGACTTAGCAAGAACGCCTTCTCATCTCTCCATGAGAAAGATGCTGGTTTTGGTTTTACAGTGGTTCTTCGTCTATTTCCGTTATAGAATCATAACCTCATTGGTGTTATGATATTGAGCAGAAAAGGAGAATGGGCCGAAGACAGTGAAAGATGTGAAATTGATAAGCGCAGGTAGAATATTGGAGAACAACAAGACGGTTGGAGATTGCAGGAATCCTGTCTGTAATCTCTCAGGTGCAGTCACCACAATGCATGTTCTCATTCAACCTCAGGTTACTGAAAAAGGTAATCTTCTTTTAACAAAAAACTTATTGATTCTTCATTGAAAATTGAAAGCTTCTCCTTTTAAGTTGATGGTTTGAAGCATTGTTTGGAAACCTCATCTAAGGTCATGAGAATCTGAGATATTTGCTCTGCTAATGTTTTAAACAGAAAAGAAGAAGAAGAAGCCTAAAGCTGATCTGAAAAATAACGTCTGCTTGTGTTTTGGACATCGGTTTTAACAAACCTGGAAGACAAGTAGAGTTAAAACAAAAAAAGCTTGGGAGATTCTCTTCTTCAACATTTCTTTCTTTTTGTAATTTTGTTTTTGGTGACACCATTGGCGTTTTGATCGCTTGAGGTTTGCTTTATCATGTAATTCTGATTCATAACATTGTCAAAATATATGAAACAAAACAAAAAAAAATTGCAGATTCGAATGAATGAATCATTAGGAAAAAGTAATGCAGCAAAACTGAAATATCAGAGGAGCTGCGAGTGGCTGTTTGATTTACGTTAGCGTCGTAGCGGGACGATCTCGTATCATCGGTCTAAGTTTTAAGAATAAAATATATTTTTTATTGTTTGTGGTTTATTTTGGACGGCTCAAATGATTTCTACCGAAAAATCCTATATTTTCGTGAGGGGACACGTGTCAGAAGAATGTCTAATCATCCCGAGGGTTCACGAATCCTCCGGCGTCGTTTAGCATCTTCTCCTTTCTTTATTACTTCCTGCTTCAGGTAGAGAACAAAAAAAGAAGCAAAAGCGATATCTTTCCTGAATTCTTAAGTAAACATCTCGCCGTTTTGGCGATTTCGTGCTAAACTTCGTGTTGTATTTTATCGTCGTTTACCCACTGCTTGCCGTTTTAAGTCTCCGAGCAAATGGCGACGGCTGCCACTGCGGCGTTTGGTGGTGTTGTCAGCGTAGGAGCTGAGACTCGACGGGTTACTTCGTTTTCTCATCTTCAACCATCTGTGGCGTTTCCGGCGAAGCCTAATTCATTCAAAGCTCTGAAATTAAAGCAGAGCGCGAGCCTCACGCGGCGGCTTGAACATCGGCCGTTCGTTGTCCGATGTGAAGGTTCTTCTAATGGAAGGGTAAAGTCTGACACTTTAAATTTTATTTGTATTGGAGTTTTAAGTATTCGTTGGTTTCACGACTCTGATTTTGACACTCGAAATGGTTTGATTGCTAATTCTGATCGATGTTGTGTGTCTTGTATAGCTTACACAGCAAGAATTCACAGAAATGGCGTGGCAATCTATAGTTTCATCGCCAGATGTGGCCAAGGAGAATAAGCAACAGATTGTGGAGACAGAGCATTTACTGAAAGCTCTTTTGGAGCAGAAGAATGGCTTAGCTCGCAGGATTTTCTCTAAGATTTGTGTGGATAACACCAAGCTTCTAGAAGCAACAGAGAAGTTTATTCAACGCCAACCAAAGGTTAATGAATGTCTTTTGGATTTTGAACTTTGTGGTTTTTTTGTTTGGAGGCTAATGAGAACTAACTTAGTGATTTCAGGTGTATGGAGAAGCTGCTGGTTCAATGTTGGGGCGTGATTTGGAAGGTCTATTTCAGAGAGCAAGACAGTACAAGAAAGAATTCGGAGACTCTTATGTGTCAGTGGAGCATTTGGTTCTTGCTTTTGCTGATGATAAGCGGTTTGGGAAACAGTTGTTTAGGGATTTACAGATATCAGAGAAGAGCTTGAAATCTGCAATTGAATCGATCAGAGGGAAACAATCAGTCATTGACCAAGGTTGGAAACCACATTTGAGCTTGATAGTTACAATATTGATTGCATATTTAGTGGATAAGAGTGTTAATGATCATGTTTTGACAGATCCGGAAGGCAAGTATGAAGCATTGGAGAAGTACGGAAAAGATTTGACAGCAATGGCAAGAGAAGGAAAACTCGATCCTGTGATTGGTAGAGATGATGAGATCCGTAGATGCATTCAGATTCTCTCGAGGAGAACAAAGAACAACCCTGTGTTGATTGGTGAACCTGGTGTTGGTAAAACCGCAATTTCAGAAGGGTAAATTATCATCTTAGCTCTAAATATCAGAAGCTTCACATATTTTTATGCTTTGCTGAGATATTATATCTCCACTTTTGAAACAGACTAGCTCAGAGGATTGTGCAAGGAGATGTGCCTCAAGCATTGATGAACAGAAAGGTACTTAACTATTTATCAAATAGTTTTCTTTTTTTCTGACAATTTTGATAACAGCGGATTCAATCATCCTTTGGTTTCTTCTCAGTTGATATCCCTCGATATGGGTGCACTCATTGCTGGGGCAAAGTACCGTGGAGAATTCGAAGATAGACTAAAGGCTGTACTTAAGGAAGTCACAGACTCAGAAGGCCAAATCATTTTGTTCATCGATGAGATCCACACAGTTGTTGGTGCAGGTATGCAACATCCTTTGATTGTATGGAAACAGTTTCTACTTTTTACTTGCAATGATTTGGAAAGAAAGTTTGATTCTTTTTTTTCTTTCAGGTGCGACGAATGGGGCGATGGATGCTGGTAATCTGCTGAAGCCGATGTTGGGTCGAGGCGAGTTACGATGTATCGGTGCAACAACGCTTGATGAATATAGGAAATACATAGAGAAAGATCCAGCCTTGGAACGTAGGTTTCAACAGGTTTATGTCGATCAACCTACGGTTGAAGACACGATTTCAATTCTCCGTGGTTTGCGGGAAAGGTATGAACTTCATCACGGAGTTCGCATCTCGGATAGTGCTCTAGTGGAAGCTGCTATCCTTTCTGACCGTTACATCAGTGGCCGGTTTCTTCCTGATAAAGGTTGATACTTTGTTGTTACCATTTTATTATATGATCTTCATCAAATGACGGTGTTACTAACTGACATTTGGTAATTGGTTTTCTAGCAATTGACTTGGTTGATGAAGCGGCGGCCAAATTGAAAATGGAAATCACTTCGAAACCGACAGCTCTTGATGAGCTTGACCGTGCGGTGATAAAGCTTGAAATGGAGAGGCTTTCACTCACTAATGATACAGACAAAGCTTCTAGAGAGAGATTGAATCGAATCGAAACAGAGTTAGTGTTACTAAAGGGGAAGCAAGCTGAGTTAACCGAACAGTGGGAGCATGAGAGGTCTGTTATGTCCCGTCTTCAGTCAATTAAAGAGGAGATTGATCGAGTAAACGTTGAGATCCAGCAAGCGGAACGTGAATACGATCTTAACCGTGCAGCAGAGCTCAAATATGGAAGCTTAAACTCATTGCAGCGACAACTAAACGAAGCAGAGAAAGAGCTGAACGAATACTTAAGTTCTGGGAAATCTATGTTTAGAGAAGAGGTATTGGGTAGTGATATCGCCGAGATTGTGAGTAAATGGACTGGAATCCCAGTATCGAAGCTTCAACAATCCGAAAGAGATAAACTTTTACATTTGGAAGAAGAATTGCATAAACGGGTGATTGGTCAAAACCCAGCAGTGACCGCGGTAGCTGAAGCGATCCAACGATCAAGAGCTGGTCTTTCGGATCCAGGCCGTCCAATAGCTAGTTTCATGTTTATGGGACCAACCGGTGTTGGTAAAACCGAGTTAGCCAAAGCACTTGCTTCTTATTTGTTCAACACAGAAGAAGCTTTAGTAAGAATCGACATGAGTGAGTACATGGAGAAACATGCTGTGTCGAGGCTCATTGGAGCTCCACCTGGATATGTTGGTTATGAAGAAGGAGGACAGTTAACAGAAACGGTTAGAAGAAGGCCTTACTCGGTTATCCTCTTTGATGAGATTGAGAAAGCTCATGGGGATGTCTTCAATGTGTTTCTCCAAATCTTGGACGATGGGCGAGTCACAGATTCTCAAGGACGTACAGTGAGTTTCACCAATACCGTTATTATTATGACCTCGAATGTTGGTTCGCAGTTTATTCTGAACAACACAGATGATGATGCAAAGGAGCTCGCTTATGAAACGATTAAAGAGAGAGTGATGAATGCTGCAAGATCAATCTTTCGTCCTGAATTCATGAATAGGGTTGATGAGTATATAGTTTTCCAACCTCTTGACCGTGGGCAGATCAACAGCATTGTCCGCTTACAGGTATGCTTTCTTTTCTTAGAAAAATTGCAAAATTGATTATGCTGATGACGTTATTAGAGTCTGATCTCCAAAGGAGTTAGCTATTGAACGCAATTAGAACTAGGTCAATTAGATAGTTAGATAGGAAGTTATTGTTTTCAAGTGCTCGTTGGTGAATAGTTTGACATCTGATGCTATCTAATTGCATTTGAATGATTACTTCTTGGCCATCTAGAGTGTTTTAAAATGGATTTGGTCAAAGTTGAAGTTTATATTCAAAACCCTCATTGAATCTTTCTCTCTACAGTTGGCGCGTGTGCAGAAGCGAATTGCAGACAGGAAAATGAAGATAAACATCACAGATGCAGCAGTTGATCTTCTTGGAAGCCTGGGGTATGATCCAAACTATGGAGCTAGACCTGTTAAGCGTGTGATACAGCAAAACATTGAGAATGAGCTCGCTAAAGGTATCTTGAGAGGAGATTTCAAGGAGGAAGATGGCATTTTGATTGATACGGAGGTCACAGCGTTCTCCAATGGCCAATTACCTCAGCAAAAGCTCATTTTCAAAAAGATCAAGTCAGAAACAGCAGATGCTGAACAAGAAGAAGAAGCTTTCTCAAAACAGAGCACTTGAAAAATGAAACCTTTTGAAGCTCGAGTAGTTTCAGTCTTTCAGCATTTTAGTACAAAAGTTCTAGTGAGTTACTTTTCAAAGAAGACAATGATAATATTGATCTCAGTTTGAGTTTATATAAAATCATAAGTTGATGAGCCATTGTACTATTACTGATGTCTCAAAGGTCCAAAGATTACGGAAACTGTTGATCATAATTTGACTGTATATGTGTTGAAGAATCTCTGCAGATGCAATAGATTTAGCAGAAGTACACAAATTGATAAATTTACAGATGTTTCACACATCAATGTTACATTGATTCGAATTGGTCAGCCGTTTTTGAGGCGAAGGTCCATTTTCACTTCCACCCAACAAAGAATTTCTCCTTTTCAATATGTTTTCTTTAGCACAGCAATTCTCTGCCAAAAAAAAAAAAAAGATTTTGCAGTTGTCAAACGAAAGAAGCCGTCTAGTAACACCAGTCAGGGTGGGTTTTGTAAAATACCTTGTTTCCTCTCTGTGTGATTGTTATCTTCGATAGGATTTGCATCCTCTGAATCAGACAAAGGCGCCAGAGTGCAGATACCGAGCAAATGTCCGTTAAGGCAAACAAAATACTCGATGCAGTCTTCATAAGCTTCCAAGCGAATACAGGCACTCTGAGGTATTATCTTAGCTTGTAGCATGCTCCATAGCTTGGCTTTACAGTACGGGCAAACCTCGGATGGATGAAAAGGAACCGCTTTGTTAATGATCACTTTCCGGACTTTAGATGTTGGGAATGACTTGAAAATCCCGCGGAACAAGCCCACATCGCCTTCTTCTCCTTGATCAAGATGCTCACATGGATCACAAACATAGAGTACGTCTGTTCTACATTGAGGAGGAAGGAGGCTTCTTCCCAATGTTCTTGAGAAACGGGTTCTGTAAACAAAGTGGCCTGGGATTTGAACCGTACTATTAAAAAGACCGCCTTGTGTACATCCTGAGCAGTAGATGAGAAGTTTCCCAAGGGCTCGCCAGTTACCATCAATGCAATGACTACCGCTGGATTGCAAATCAAGCATCATTTTGGGGGCACGAGTCTTGCAAAAGTCTTTCCATAACACCCGTTTGGCAAAATCATCAAACCATTTGCATACACAGGAAAGTGTTGCAACTAATTTCGGATTCCAATTCAAATGTTGGAACACTAATAACAACACGTCTTCGCTTAAATGGCCACTCGTGCATTGGCAGCTTGGGGAGTGTGTACAACGATACTGCTTTGGTAAAATCATTCTCTCTGCGTTTCAATCAAAGAAGGAAACACATAGAGCTTCTGCAAAGAGAGAAATAAAGATGCATCACTTCCTAATAGTCTGATACATTTGAGATCCATATCAAACATATTATAGTTTCACGGAACTGCTGGGACATAGACATCATAAGTATCTCGGCGTCATACAGACTCCACAACAAATGAGATAAGCCATTAAATCAGATTCAAGAAAAGGACTTATCACAACCAAAAAATACAGAGAAAATAAAAAGAGAGAGCCTGCGGAAGAAGATGAATTGAGCAAAGCTAGGCGAAACTGACTAAAAAGTATCCTTCACACACATTTACAAACCACACAGAGTCTCAAGGGAACTATTTTCACACTACTATGAAGCCTCTTTACATTCAAAAACGATACTAAGAGAAGAAGGGAAATTTCAGATTCATTTGATGATCTCTAGACATTACTTCTTATCAAACAAAACGTCGAGACCAGTCATTTACCCAGAAACCAATATCCCTAGTCACGAATACTCCATCGTCATTATCTACTATCAACAAAAATGGAGTCAAACTAGCTCAAGACCTTCAAAGGAAACACCAAAAATGTAACTCAGATCTATAAGACCGCATCAAGAACAACAATCTAATTTAAAATCTAGCAATACGAGCCCTAAAATCCTCTCCTGAAAACCCATTTCTAGTCCCTAAAAATTACCATAGACAAACGCCACAAACCAAACACACAGAAAACGAAGATCTTTAAAAGAGTAAAGGGAAGAACTTTACCAGAGCAAAATTGAGAACAGTTCAACGAATTGCTACTAGCATGAAGTTTACTAGAAAGAGCTTCTGCTCCTAATCCCATAAACCACAACTAGAACCTGAAAATTAGGGCATTTAAAGGTTGAAAGCAACAATAATACAAAGTAAAAAAAAAAAAAAAAAAAAACAGAGAACTTTCGACGGAAACAATGAATGAGGAACCTCGAAAACTCCGAAATTAAACCCAGATTCCAGAAGAAGACAGACAAACACAAGATGAAAAATCAGGTGGCAGAAGAAAACAACGAACAATTCGCCTAGACAAATCGATAAGGAAAGAAATCTCAAAGCTTTAATTTTTTTTACTCCATGTAGCTCAACAAGGAAAATTAAATTAAGTCCAGGAACGGTAAAGTGACAGCCTGTGAAACAAGTACACGACAACAACCAATTAAACTATGACACCTCGGCTAAAGAATCTACATAGTCAATGCCATTACAGGACGGCGTGTGCGTGGGGTACGGTTTTTATATTTCTTTTACAGTCCCTAGATTTTACTTAACTCACAGATTTTGAACCAAACTTACAAAAGCTCCAAACCTTTCTCTTAGAAATTCCATTGGACATAATAATAACGCTCACAAGCTGTAGAATCTTATGTGAGTCACACTTATACATCTAAATATGTTTACATACATACATAAACACCATGACTACACTCATCTACATATGCTTACATGCATATATAAACACCAGTCAAGTCTTATAGTTAGAGTTTGTTCTGAGAATAATCATTTATAGGTTTTATATTGTTGTAGTAGAACTTTTTTCTTGGAGAGATACGACAGACTCAAAAGCACCCACTAAAGCCTTAACTTTTCTCTTGCGAGTCTCCATAACAAGCTTATAGCTGTTTCCTCTATCACATTGTTGAACAACAACACTCTTGAATCTCTCTTCTTCTGTGTATCTTGGTGTTTCAGAACAACTTTTAATGATCTGTGTTTGTGTTGTTGTTCCTTTTCGTTGTTAAATTTGGTTCCTTTGCTCTTTAAGCTTCTCCGAACACCAGATTTCGAGGTTGTGTCAGCTCCGGAAACAGTTTTTCCTCTCTTAAACTTAAGCTTTCTTGGACTGTTGTCTCGTGATCCAAAATCTATGTTTTTTCCTCTTTTGATTCTCAGTTTCATCGACTTGCCATTTACAGAGGATTCTGTTGAGAAGGCTTTGGTTTTTCCTTGCCTTATTGTGTTCTTATCTTCAAAGAAAGACACATTCTCTTTGGTTCTGCAGCTCTAGATTCGCCATTAATCTTCTTTCTATG
Source organism: Cardamine occulta (assembly GCA_028015245.1). Classification (NCBI taxonomy): domain Eukaryota; kingdom Viridiplantae; phylum Streptophyta; class Magnoliopsida; order Brassicales; family Brassicaceae; genus Cardamine; species Cardamine occulta. The sequence continues at coordinate 14,316,645 of CM051383.1, forward strand.
CACAGTACTGCGCCGAAGAGCCAACGCTGCTGTTTGTGCAACAGACTTAAGCTTCAAAGCAGTGACACGCCTGTTATGTTCAACTATCTCTTTAGTTCTTGACCGTGTCACATAAAACGTTTTGAAAGACTTTGAAACCGTCTTCTTCTTTCGCTTAGTCGAAGCAGCTAAACGAGATTCGGTTAAACACACGGCCTTTTCATTTGTTCTATCCGCATTCTTCTTCTTAACATCACAAACTCTGCCAGAAAAGTTTCTAACTTTGCTATCCGCATGATCAAAGCCACCACAAGAATGATCTTTGCCACAACCAAAAGAAGGATTCAACACTGATTTGGTCAATGCCTTCTTCCTCAATGGTGAATCCAAGTTAGGATTCCCAGAAAAGCTTCTGCTAACCCTTTTATGACGTGAAACTCTTGGCTTGTCTTCAGATTCATGTTTGCTTCCGTATTTGCAGGCATCATGACAAGAACCAGTAGGTGATCTGAGATAGTTAGGAAGAACTTTTTCTTTAGTGTATAAAAAACTTAGTTTTCCAGTAGAAATCCTTCTCCATGATCTGTTTACATCCGGTGAATTAGGCAAACGTGCGGTCTCCTCAGCCATTAATCAGCTAGAGATAGAGATTCAATGATAATTTCTTTAACTACAAATGTTAAAGAACGAAGCAAAAAGGAAATCAAAGGACTTTAAGTCTAACCTTATGATGTTCTTAACAACACATTTAGGCTAGAGAATACCTGGAAAAAAAAAGATACAAACTTAGCTAATCATTCATCAAAACATTGAAACACATTTCTGTTGAATTGGCAAAAGGAGCTCTTAAAGCATTGGATCAACGTAAAGGCAGAAAAAAATCTCACCTTTTGGTTTATGCAGAGAGCTTTGAGCATGTAAAAGACGTCATTCATTCTTTCTCTTGAGGTTTTTGGTTCATTACCAAAGAAAAGATAGAAGAAATCTGTTTCTTTCATTTTTGGGTATTTTCTCCGCATTTTGTGCAGATCTCTTAGGAAATGTTTTAATTTGTTTTTTCTTCTCTGTTTTTTGTTAGAACTTTTCCAATGAGAGAAGGAAAAAAAAATACTCAGCAATTTAAATCTGACACGTGTGGTGTGTCTGTGACTACCTTATTTATGGGCCAGATTTAGTAGGCTTGCGTGGCCCTTCACCCTAGTTCTGGCAACGAGATATGTATGGGTTTGTTTTAGGAAAATTACGTTGGGTTGACTGCATTTTTGTTTTTTTTTAGTTTGAAAATAGAAGAGTTTGAAAATCGGAAAATAAATTAGTTTTGGAAAAAAAAACAGGGGTTCTTTACAAAAACAATGAAATCATATTTTCAAAATAACTCGTATTTTAATTTAAATGAAAACTCATTATTATTATTTTGAAATGTTAAATTTATTCATCAACATATATCAAGTTATTAAAAATTGTTCAAATAAAAGCAAAAAAAAAGAAAAACGCTAAGGAGATTAGCAATTTAGCCATCGTATATATATATATATATATTTTGGACAAAGGTTAGCCATCGTATGTTTTTAGAATATTGCCAAACAAAAAGACGTGAAACCCCGAACCAAATAAATCGGTTTTCAACTTGGTTTGGTATTTTGTAATCCGACAATATAAAAACCGAATTGTATATCGAGCATTATCAAAATAATAATAAAACAGTTTTGAGTGAAAACAGTTGGTTCCACATAAGCATAGATCTTCTTGGCGTGTCGAACTCAAAAGCAAAAGATATGTCGTGTTCAAATCTCCAAGCCAAGGTCAAAATTGGTATTTCATAGTTTCTATGTAGTATTGGTTGATTAGAGACTTTAGAATATATGGAAGGAATGTCGACCAACCAGATAGAATCATATCAAATAATGTCACGTTTTGTTTGCCATATTATGCCACTTTGGTCCCTAATGTTTTTATTCTTCGCCTTGTTTTAACATACATGGACACGAAACAATAACAGAATTATTGCACATGGGTTTTTTGTCCTTTTACCACTCTACTCGACAAGTACAGAAACAATATTCCACATTTTTCGCTATTATTTTCTAAAAATAATATGTCGACCAAAAATAGATTAATTGGTGAACCTTTATCGCCACCAGAAAATAACGTATTGTTGACAATCATTAAAACGTAACAATTATTCATATTTATTTCACTAATTCTTTTATTTTAAACTTTTTATCAAGGTTAATCGAAGAATTTTAGATCAAAACTCATATATATTTCCGTTAAAAAACAGTACTTTCCAAATGGGATTTGAACTATAAGACTGAAGAACACACGTTTTAATTTGGAGAATCTGAAAACTTGCTACTAGCTCAAAACTCACTTTGACCCTTTTATATTTACAACTAACTCTTGTGTTTCTATCCTACCCAAAACAAACAATTCAATTATGTTCGATACATATGTGTGTTTTGTTGATATTGGTCGTGACTCGAATTATAAATGTTTGGTAGGGATTTGCATGACTCTCAAATTGTGGAAAGTTCGCTGTCCGGGTACCTGAGGTCCGCATGACCGACACTTTTTTAACTACAAAAAGTAAGTATGAGTAATCTTGAAAATCGGAACAAATTGACAGTTTCTGCTGCTTAAATCATTATAGTATATATAATCACTGGAATATACCAACAAATGCCTAATTACGAGATGAGGTTTCGTCGTATATGTCTTTGTTGTTATATGGCTTACATCCACACGTATTCAATCCTTAAGCAACTACATGTTCAGCTATATAATTGATGACAGAATTGAATCTATCAACGACTAAGTCAAACAAATCTACCAGTAATTACAAATCGTAAAAGAGAATATCGATCAACATATAAGTATCAAATCATATTTTTCGTAGAACTAACGAACAATATCAACTCTGAACAGAAAAACAATAATATGTTTACGTAGATTAATAATACATGCGGTGTCTAATAAAGTGTTTGCGTTTACATCTTAAAAATATAAGATTCTAGTATCTACTGATCTCTTTTTCCATCGTTCAATCTGCAATTTTAAAATAATTGGCATATACTATAGTTTACTTAAAATAGTACATATACTTAAAAGTCTATCATCTTTTTCTTACACACAAATCATAATATCTTCTGGTCCAAATTTTAACAAGTAAAAAAAAAACTTCTGTTAGAATTATGAAATTTTGTCCTCAACTAAACTTAGCTAAACTTCAATGATTTAATTAAAAATAAAAATTATAACAGTCGAAAGGGGTCCACTTTAGGCCCCTAGCTTTGTATTTTACTATTTTTCATAAACTGTACGGAATCCAATTTGTTGAATGTCTAATGTGGGCCGTTACTAAAGGGTCTCTTTACTAACACATCTCTCACACTTGCAGCATCTCTCCTCGTCAATCCTGGTTTGGTTTCTGATTTACACCAATTTTCGGTTTAGTTTATACCGGAGTCTCCCCTAACATTAAACCGAATCCAACTAGAAACGTACGTACCAACCACACTCTGCCTTGGCCTATACAATCTATTTCTCCGCCACTGTCTCTTCTCTCTTAAATCTCTCCCTGCAAATCTTCTCTCTCTCCCATGGTGGTTCCTCTATTTCAATCATGCCCTCTCACCCCAACTTCCTCTTCAGGTATTTCATATACACACACTATTTCCAATTTATTCACATCTCCTGTATTTCTTCAGTAATGGCGCTACTAGCCTACTACGCCAATTTTCAAAATGTCTTTTGTTTTGTTAACAACAGTGACAAAAAGCTTTCTCTGAGAATAATTTTTTTTCCCCCAAGAAACAGCTTTCCTGGAGAATCGACTCGTTTTTTAAACTGTTCTATAGCGAAAAAGCCACCATGCAAGCAATTCCTTACAATCGCTAGCTAAATCTTATCTTTAATCTTTTTTTTTTCTGGGAACGAATTCAAAAAATCGTGTACTATAATAACGAATGTGAGATGATTCCGAATGATCTTCTTTGAATTTTCAGGTGGATTGGACTGTTTTCCGAGAAATTCCGTCGAGGGATCGAAGAAATCACCATCATCCAAAACAACGGCGGAGAATCAAGCAGCGGCAGCGATGAAACGCCGGTTCTGAGCTCCGTCGAGTGTTACGCCTGCACACAGGTAGGCGTCCCAGCTTTTCACTCAACCAGCTGCGATCAAGCTCACGCGCCGGAGTGGCGTGCCTCCGCTGGCTCTTCCTTAGTCCCAATCCAAGACGGATCCGTCCGACCTCGCTTCAGACATCTCAAAGGTCCGTTCGGCGACGTTCTCGATCCCAGGAGCAAGCGCGTGCAGAGATGGAATCGCGCGTTGCTTCTAGCTCGCGGGATGGCTTTAGCTGTAGATCCTCTCTTCTTCTATGCGCTCTCTATCGGCCGAACCAATGGACCTGCCTGTCTTTATATGGATGGCGCTTTCGCGGCGGTGATTACGGTTCTCCGCACGTGCCTCGACGCTGTTCACTTATGGCACGTGTGGCTTCAGTTCAGACTGGCCTACGTCTCCAGAGAGTCCCTTGTCGTTGGCTGCGGGAAGCTCGTTTGGGATCCACGCGCCATCGCATCACACTACGCACGCTCCCTCACTGGCTTCTGGTTTGATGTTATAGTTATCCTCCCTGTCCCTCAGGTCAACTGTTCAAAACAACCTTCAAACTAGTCCTATATTATCAAAATAACCCTTTACTTCTTATTAGTATCAGGAAAGCTCAAATCGTCATTTTAAAAGTGATTCACATCCTGATTTGAGATGCAAATGTGAACTTTGTTTGTTTGCAGGCTGTGTTTTGGTTGGTGGTGCCGAAACTGATAAGAGAAGAGAAGGTTAAGCTGATAATGACGATTCTTCTGCTTATCTTCTTGTTCCAGTTCCTCCCCAAGATTTATCACTGCATCTGCTTAATGAGAAGGATGCAAAAGGTCACTGGTTACATTTTTGGGACTATTTGGTGGGGTTTTGCTCTTAATCTCATTGCATATTTCATCGCTTCTCACGTAAGTCCTATCAAGCTAGAAAACGTATTTCCGCCTGAACAAGTGTGATGCAACAATACACTAAACCATATAATGTGTGATGACATTGGAGATTCTGGTGGTTTTCAGGTTGCTGGGGGATGCTGGTATGTTCTAGCAATACAGCGTGTTGCTTCTTGCATTAGACATCAATGCATGAGGAATGGGAACTGCAATCTTAGTCTATCATGCAAAGAAGAAGTCTGCTACCAATTTGTGTCACCGACAAGCACAGTTGGATATCCGTGCTTATCTGGAAACCTTACCAGTGTGGTTGATAAACCTATGTGCTTAGACCCTGACGGACCATTCCGATATGGTATATATGGTTGGGCACTTCCAGTCATCTCAAGCAACTCTCTTGCGGTTAAGATCCTTTACCCCATCTTCTGGGGCCTAATGACTCTCAGGTAATTGCTTAGTTTCACAGATTATGGATGGTTAAAAACCTCTGATCGCCAATTACTGATCCTATATTGGACTTCTCTTTGTGCAGCACATTCGGGAATGATCTTGAGCCTACAAGCAACTGGCTCGAGGTTATTTTCAGTATAATTATGGTCCTTAGCGGGTTACTACTCTTCACGCTATTGATCGGAAACATTCAGGTAAACTATGCAAGGATAAGTCTTTCCTTATATGAGTGTTTTGAAATCAGAAGAATTTAACTTAGCCAGTTTGCTTTCTTTTGAAGGTCTTTTTGCATGCGGTAATGGCAAAGAAGAGGAAAATGCAGATACGGTGTAGGGATATGGAATGGTGGATGAAACGTAGGCAGTTACCTTCCCGGTTAAGACAGAGAGTTAGGCGATTTGAGAGGCAGAGATGGACTGCCTTGGGTGGAGAAGACGAGCTGGAACTTATACATGATTTGCCTCCGGGTCTTCGAAGAGATATTAAACGATATCTTTGCTTCGATCTTATTAACAAGGTACTAGAAACGAACGTTATACACAATTTTTTTTGTTAAGGCTTGTGAAAGAAATAACTGGTAAGTCTCTGACGTGTTTGATCTTTCTCAGGTGCCATTGTTCAGGGGCATGGACGATTTGATCCTCGACAACATTTGCGATCGGGCTAAGCCTCGCGTCTTCTCTAAAGACGAAAAGGTACTTATAACCTCACCATTTCTCAAACTAAGCTACCCACATCATAAGAGCCAAAGTTTAATGTTTTCATGATGTCTACAGTTTGTAAATTTTTCCTTCTTCGATTTTGTTGATTGTCACAGATCATCCGTGAAGGAGATCCTGTACAGAGAATGATATTCATCATGCGTGGGCGAGCCAAACGCATCCAGAGCCTAAACAAAGGCGTGGTAGCCACTAGTACACTCGAACCAGGTGGTTACTTAGGCGATGAGCTACTCTCATGGTGCCTACGCCGTCCATTTGTTGACCGTCTTCCCCCTTCCTCCGCAACATTTGTCTGCCTAGACAATATTGAGGCATTCTCTCTCGGATCGGAAGATCTTAGGTACATCACCGATCATTTCCGTTATAAATTCGCGAACGAGCGGCTTAAGCGGACCGCAAGATACTATTCCTCAAACTGGAGGACTTGGGCCGCTGTGAATCTTCAGATGGCGTGGCGTCGGTACAGGAAGAGAACCCGTGGTGGAGGTGGTGAAAACAACGGTGGTGCAGGCGGTTCGATGAGTCCTGTGTCGGAGAATAGCGTTGAAGGTAACAGTGAACGCCGGTTACTTCAGTATGCCGCGATGTTCATGTCCATTCGACCGCATGATCATCTCGAATAAACCAAATAATTGTGTGTTTCCATTGTTCACAATTGTTTCCCTCTTTTTTTTTGGAAAAAATATATTTATTATGTACCTTATTAAGATATTAAGACTAGCATATGAGTTTGTTTAAATGGTATTTGTGACAGAATCTGCCTCTACCAACTCATATCGAAACGAGTAGATTGAGCATCGATATAATACAACACCTTTTTGACATGGTTATGTATGAATCAAAATGTTTGCATAGTTATATAGTTTTCAATATGTGGTGTTGGAGTAGAAAAAACAATTGTGATGATGATCGGGACAAAGGCCCAAAGCCCAAAGGTGTTTTGATAAATATATTTATTCCTTCTTGATCAAGTATAAAAACGACGTCGTTAAAATTAAAGTACGACGTAACAGATAATTTAGAGTTTTCGTGTTCTTTGAGTTTATCTAAATTCAGTACTTCCCAAAGCTTAAAGAGTTCATCATCACAATAAAACCTACTTCTCAAATCCCGCGATGGTTTCTCTCTCTTTTTTTCGTTAATTTTGTTTTTTTTTTTCAAATATTTAATTGTAGTTTCAATTGTTAGCCTCCCTTTGATTCATCATCGGTTTCAGAAAAATAAATTTCTAATTTATCCGAATCGAGTCTTCGGGTGATTGATTTTAATTTGATCATATAGTCAATGACGACGAGCAAACCTCAAAGATCGCTGGCTGAAATTGAGGACATTATCCTCCGGAAGATATTTTCTGTAACCCTAATGGAATCAGCTGATTCCGATCCTCGATTGGTTTACTTGGAGATGACTGCCGCCGAGATTCTCAGCGAAGGTAAAGAGCTTTTTCTCTCTCGTGATTTGATGGAAAGAGTACTTATCGACCGTCTCTCCGGCAACTTCTCCGCCGCGGAACCGCCTTTCCCGTATCTAATCGGGTGCTACCGTCGTGCTTACGATGAATCGAAGAAAATCCAGTCGATGAAGGATAAGAATCTGAGATCGGAGATGGAGATTGTGACTAAACAGGCGAAGAAGCTCTCTGTTTCTTACTGTAGGATCCATTTAGGAAATCCTGACATGTTTGGGAACTTGGATCAAGCTAGCGGTGGAATGCATAATAAGCAGAAGAAGAGGAATGTGTCTCCGGTGCTGCCGTTGATTTTCGCAGAGGTTGGTCCTGGTTCATTGGATATGTTTGGAGGTAGTAGCAGTGGAGTTCAGTCTCCTCCTGGGTTTTTGGATGAGTTTTTTAAAGACTCAGATTTTGATAGCTTGGACCCGATTCTGAAGGAGCTGTATGAGGACTTGAGGTCTAAGGTTTTAAATGTATCAGTGCTTGGAGAATTCCAGCCACCATTAAGGGCACTTAAGTACCTTGTTAGCTTACCAGTAGGAGCTAAATCTCTGGTTAGTCACGAGTGGTGGGTTCCACGGGGAGCCTATATGAATGGTCGAGCAATGGAGTTGACGAGCATTCTCGGGCCCTTCTTCCATATTAGTGCATTGCCTGACAATACGCTATTCAAGAGTCAACCTGATGTTGGGTGAATTGGAAATTATTTATGCGTTTCTATTCGTGAGAATTTTTTTTAATGCTCGGACTTTGGGGTTGTTTAGTTATTAAGACAGTTAGGACAAAAAGAAATATTGTTTAGCTTTACTCATAGTAGAAACTTGATCAAAAAAGGAAAGAAGTAGATACTTTTGGCTTAGAAGATGACACTGTTAGGTGATATATATTTTAAACATGATTAGACAAATCCAGTGGAAAACTAACAGAAATAATAGTTAGCTCTCTGTTAGGTTTAGAATACTGTGGATGAAAACACTTACTTTGAGCATTTTTTTCTTGTCTCTATTGGAGAATCATGACTTTTCATTAAACATTGACATTTGACATGGATAAGGTTTGCAATCATAAGCGTTCTCCTGATGTACCTCAAAGAATATTTCTATACATGGTTACGGCAACACTAATATATGTCTTTTTGTTTTTGTGAATATCAGGCAGCAGTGTTTCTCTGAAGCATCGGAACGTCGTCCTGCAGATTTATTATCATCCTTCTCCACAATAAAAAATTTTATGAACATTTTATACAGCGGGCTGCATGATGTACTGATGATTTTACTTAAAAGTTCTGATACCCGCGATTGTGTTCTACAGTTTCTTGCAGAGGTGATCAATGCTAATGCGTCGAGAGCCCATATACAGGTAATCATCCCTTGATAAGATGAACATTTGCTTCGGAATTTTATTCATGAAGTTTTATTCTCTTCTAATGTTTTCATCAAGTTGGTATTTTTCTTTTTTACTTAAACCAGCATTCTGTAATGTGTATTTCTTGTATGACAGGTTGACCCACTCTCTTGTGCTAGCTCAGGCATGTTTGTTAACCTCAGTGCAGTAATGCTCCGGCTCTGTGAACCATTTTTAGACCCACATTTAACTAAAAGGGATAAAATTGATCCAAAATATGCATTCTGTGGCCATCGCTTAAAATTAAGGTATGGGCCTCAAGATAATTTTACTTGTATTTTTTCAGTGGGTTTTCATATTTTCATGATGAGTAATGATTTATGATCCACGCCAGTGACTTGACTGCTCTCCATGCCTCATCTGAAGAAGTTTCTGAGTGGATTGACAAGGATGCTACGACAAAAGGAAATGGTGCTGGTCAAGAAAACGGGAATGAAAGTCGATTGTTACAGTCCAAAGAAGCCACAAGTTCTACTAGCAATGCTTCTGGGCAAAATGCAAAGCCAACAACTAAATACACTTTCATTTGCGAATGCTTCTTTATGACTGCAAGGGTCCTTAATTTGGGTCTCCTAAAAGCACTCTCGGACTTTAAACATCTTGCTCAGGTAGTCTTTTCTCGAACTGGAAATATTGAAGATTTGAAAATTTTGGAAACAATAGTGTGATAAAATAAATATTTTGTAGAAAGCTCTTATTTAATCTTGGTTCCTTACATGTTTTCTGGTCAAGACATTTGTCAGTGATGATGAGAAGGACACAGCAAAGATTTGAACTTGATCACACTTTCTGATTGTGAAAGAGTCCTTTATGTATGGATTTGCAGAAGATTGTTATTATATTGTTTTTTTACTCTTCTCTTTTCCCCATGATGTAGGACATCTCGAGAGGTGAAGACAATCTTGCAACATTAAAAGCCATGAGAGATCAAGCACCTTCGCCACAGTTGGAACTTGACATATCCCGAATGGAAAAAGAGTTAGAGCTGTATTCGCAGGAAAAGCTTTGCCATGAGGCCCAAATATTGAGGGTTTGTAATCATATCCTCTACTCTGATAATATCTTTTACTTTTTCTCTGGACCGATAACATGATAGTAATAGCTGCTCTATCTCTATTCTGTTTTGAAGGATGGAGATTTTATTCAGCGAGCTTTGTCTTTCTATCGACTAGTGGTTGTTTGGTTAGTTGGACTAGTTGGTGGCTTTAAGATGCCTTTACCATCAACTTGCCCCATGGAATTCTCCTGTATGCCTGAGCATTTTGTTGAAGATGCAATGGAGTTACTGATATTTGCTTCAAGAATCCCCAAAGCTTTGGATGGGGTGCTGCTGGTATGCTTCTTCTGATCACATCCGTCTATAGAAAATCATATTTTTGTACCTGCATTGATGATGGTTGTTCTCTTTTCTTCAGGAAGACTTTATGAACTTCATAATTATGTTCATGGCAAGTCCAGAATATGTTAGAAACCCGTATCTCAGAGCAAAGATGGTTGAAGTTCTGAACTGCTGGATGCCCCGTTCAAGGTGTTTTTCTTCCCATGAAAGAAAGCTGTAAATCCTCAATTTTTGTTGCCAATGCAACAAGTTCTGCAGTAATGCGGTTCACTAATGTCAGAACAATTTTTATTTGCAGTGGTTCTTCTGCTACATCTACTCTTTTCGAGGGGCATCAGTTATCTCTTGAATATCTTGTCAGGAATTTACTAAAATTATACGTTGACATTGAGTTCACGGGTTCTCACACTCAGGTGATTGCAAGAGATTTTGCTTTGTGGCTATAATATTCCTGGATTAACGAGCTTCGCTCACATATTAGATCTGGAAGCCATAGTTGGGTCCGCTCTTGCCTTTAATGTAACTGAAATCTAGTTATCCAAATGCAGTTCTATGACAAGTTCAATATTCGCCACAACATTGCGGAGCTTCTAGAGTATCTCTGGCAGGTGCCTAGTCATCGAAATGCATGGAGACGGGTAAATTCTTAGCAAACTTGCCATGACTTTGAACTTCAACTATCATGTTTCACTGTTATAGTATTACCAAATTTGATGTGTTACAGATTGCAAAAGAGGAGGAGAAGGGTGTTTACTTGAACTTCTTAAACTTTTTAGTCAATGATAGCATCTATCTTCTGGATGAAAGTCTTAACAAAATTCTCGAGATTAAACAAATCGAGGCGGAGATGTCGAATACTGCAGAGTGGGAGCAGAGAACAACTCAAGAAAGACAGGAGAGAACAAGACTCTTCCATTCTCAGGAGAATGTTAGTTGGATTATCACTTCTTATATCTTGTTTCATACTCTATTTATTGATGAAGTCCTAAAGAACTTTATTTTCTCTGCAGATTGTTAGAATCGACATGAAGCTGGCAAATGAAGATGTGACTATGCTTGCATTTACTTCCGAGGAGATTACAGCCCCTTTTCTACTCCCTGAGATGGTAGTGTGACCCTATTCCTGAAATGGTAACCTGCCCCATGATTACCCAATTGAAGAGTTTGTTTGTTTGTTATTCAGGTTGAGAGAGTTGCGAATATGCTTAACTACTTCTTGCTACAACTCGTGGGTCCACAGCGTAAATCTCTAAGCTTGAGAGATCCCGAGAAGTATGAATTCCGTCCAAAACAGTTGCTTAAACAGGTTAATGCCTACAATTACTCGAGTCTCCTCCACCAAAATGTGTGAAAAATTACTGACTGATTATTATTGTGATTGCTTTGAGGAACTTTGAAGATTGTTCGTATTTATGTGAATCTCGCAAGAGGAGACACGGAAAACATATTCCCCGGTGCCATATCCAGTGATGGGCGATCATATAACGAACAGGTCTAATCCTCTTTCCTCAACCGAATCCTCCATCATCATAATTTATCTGTCTTCACTGAACGAAACAAGTTGCGGTTTTTGCAGCTATTTAACGCAGGAGCAGATGTGCTGAGGAGAATAGGCGAAGATGGAAGAATCATTCAGGAGTTCATGGAGTTGGGCACAAAAGCCAAAGCTGCTGCTTCTGAAGCTATGGATGCTGAAGCTGCACTGGGCGAAATACCAGAAGAGTTCCTCGACCCAATTCAGGTATTTTCTGTCTAATTAACCAAAGACCCAAGTCTTGATTCTATAACACACACTCTAATGTCTGTTCTTGTTTAATTTTGCAGTGCACACTAATGAGAGATCCAGTGATACTTCCAAGCTCAAGAACCACAGTTGATCGAGCCATCATTCAACGTCATCTTCTCAGCGACAACGTAAGCATATCTAACACACATTGATGATCAGTTACATATCTCTCACTCACTCACTCTCTTTGAATCTGATCCTCTTGCTTCTGCTGCAGCATGATCCGTTTAACCGGGCACATTTGACATCGGATATGTTGATACCGGACATTGAATTAAAGGCGAAAATCGATGAGTTTGTGAAGTCGCATCAGTCTAAGAAACGAACAAGTGGAGAAGATAGCAGCAACAAGGAGAGGATACAGACTACAAGCAGTGATATGTTAATCGATTAATTCTGTGTTCCAAAAATCAACAAAATAATAACAGGAAAAAAAAAACACTTTATTTTGGTTTAGGCTTTTCTTCGTATTAGAAATGTGACTTATTTTTCTGTCGTAAGTGTGTTTATTTATGTCTTAGGATTGCTTCCAAATTCCATGTCATTGATTTGATGCCACGGTACAAAAACTTACAAATAAGCTAGTAAAAAGCTTATAGTTCTGTCGTCATGTTCTGAACTGATATTACTAAGATGATGCGACCTTGTTATTATGTTCTGAACTGTTTCAAGTTGGATGTGTTGCTGAGTATGAGTAAGCTTTATGAGTAGCCGAATGTAGCAATAAATGAGTATTTATAACTTGTCTTTGGCGGTAGGTAATGTTAGACACATGAGTAATCAGTAATGAATCGACACCACTCGTCAATTTGAAAAAGCAATACGTTTTGAGTGGAGGATCTCTTGAGAATTTAACAGAAAATGTACATGTGAAACTAGCATCGTAAAAGATGGTTTTTGATTATGGAGCAAAGCGAGAATACAAAGCTGACAAGTCTATAACAAACAATACGGAAAGAAAAAGAAAACAAAAAATTTCAAAAATTAGAAGGACGTAGAGTGTTGTTTACGTTTAGCAAATTCGGAAGCAATGCTAAGTGCGCTTCTACTGTGGCGAAGTGAGAACTCGGCCATCAGTATCTCTTTCTCTGCTTCCGACAGATCTCCATGACTTCCCTGTTCAAACCCATAAATGTAACAGAAACATTCATAAACTGAAAGCTAACTATAATATTACGTAGCTGTGTCATCGGTTTACCAGACGATTGGTTCTGTCACAAACTGCGTGGTGCATCAGAATCCCTGCAGCCACTGAGACATTGAATGAATCAACCATTCCGTTCATCGGAATACTGCAACGCAGATCTGATAACTCCAACGCTTCATCACTTATTCCCCTGCAAATTCTCCACAAAAAATCCATTCAGAAATTATGAACCCGCGAGTTTGAAATTCAGAGATGTTATTACCTGCCCTCGTTTCCAACAACTATTGCTGTTGGGCATGACCAGTCCATATCGTAAATGGAAACCTATGTTATTTACCAACCAAAATTATGTCATGAGTACTAAACATACATTCATTTTGACTCATCAATTATAACAGTGATGAGGGAAAGATGCAAACAAATCTTTAGAGGTTTTTACCGTGTCCATTCCTAAATGAGTTGTGGCAATTCTGTAACCGCGAGACTTCAAAACTTGGAAACATTCTTTAGGTGTGTCCCAAAGCTCAATATCCAGCCATTTCTCAGCTCCCATACTCACATGACGATTGTCTCTATACCTACACATACATAATACACATTCACACCCAGAGACATGCAAATCAATTCACTCGACAATGCAATCAGACGTTTTATACAATTCAGTAGACGTATCACTCCACAGTTCAAGAAACTATAAGCATCCCCATTCAATCATATGGACCAAGAAAAAGAAAAGCCAACTACTTATGAGATCAATCTTGAATTAAGGAGGACAATGTAATCCAAACTTCTATTAGATCTCATTGCCAACTTATGACTCAATCCTAGACTCTATTGCATGCCGTGTAGATTCCAACTCATAAAGTTCAAGAAAATGTAAGAATGCTCACTATTCCATCCTATGATCCAACACATATAACTAAGCTTATGATCTCAACTCATCAACTCATTAAGTTTCATGAAAAACGCAAGAACCCCTCATTACATCCCAATCCTATGAACCAAGAAACCAGAAAATTCCAACCTCAAAGGCACCTTTTGGAGCTGTCACAAGAAACAACGTGAACAGATTGAATCCCTAACGCATCCGCTGATCGAAACGCAGCAGAAATGTTTCCAAAGTCAGAGAGACCTTCAACCACAAGACACACTGAGAAGCTTCGATTCTCCACCACACGCCTAAACCTATCTTTCCTCTCTTCCATCATGTGAGGACTAACAGCTTCCAACACCTCACGGCTACTAAGATGCACCTCACCACACCTGAACCTGTCCTTATAAGGAAACCATGATCCTCTACACTCACCCTCACCATCGCTTACAATGCACCTCCGCTCCATCTTCATCATACTTGACGCATCATCACGATTGGTTGTTAGCAACTCCTTCACAGTGTCCTTTGGCGAATCTTCCGTGAAGCTCTCCGGTGAAAAAGCAACAGCTCCATGAAAGGACGCGAATTTCGTAGAGCGAAATGTGCGACGAGCTGTTCCAATGCCTGTTAGGCGTGAAGTCGCAACAACATAAGATTTTTAAAATTGAACATATTTGAAATCAAACGAATGAAATTAGGAGTTATCAAATCTAGATAACGAATTGCAAATCAGAGTTGAAGAGAATGTACATGGATTTGAACGGAGGACGGAGAGAGGAGAAAAGGCGCGAACTGAGATAAAGGTGATAGAGGAATTAGGGTTTAGAAGAGGAACGATTGGAAAAGAAGAGAAGGAGGAACGGATAAGGGTTTTGCAGGAGTTCATGTTTTTATTGTCAGTGTCGGAGCTTGAGACGAAGGAGCTCGCTGGAGAAGACACAGTCGAAGTCTCTGGTCCGATTTAGTGTTGGTTTGATTTTAAATTACAAAACTATGTTGTGTATAGTTTCGGTTTAGTATGGTTCGACTTGGTTTAGAGAGAAACTTAATTACGACTTGCCAAATTATAATCGGAAAAAATTCTTCCAATGATAAAAATACCTTATAGAGGCACAGGAAGAATCTGCAAAATGCAACTACTTAATTATTTAATGCAAAATTCTGACCAAAAACTAAAAAGAAAATCAGTATTGGTTATTTAAAATTTAAATTTTAAAATTTATTTCAAAATCAATATCGTTCATATACGTGACTCATATGTATACATGGTTCACCTAATTGAGGTGTTAATTTTAAAAATCATAATCTAAAATGTGAGAAATTGGGAAGAATGACTTAAGAAAAATACTACAATTAAGGATATGAGGATATAACCATAGTGGTTAAATTATGACGAAAGGTAGGTGTTGAATATACAGTACATATATGTAAGCGATGGGCTCATAGACCTTTAGTAAGAGATTTTAAAGCCCAGTTGATATTTGTTTTTACTTTTGAGAATTCTGTAGATTTATATCCGGGGGAAAAATAAAACAATTCATAATGTGAATCGGAAAATAAAGAAACCAATGAGAGGCCCGGAAACAAAAGTGTGGAAGGTTCATTGAGAACCATATCATCACATGCAAAAAGCGTATAATCTGTAATGATAATTTGAAATAAAAATATTATAATAATAACTTCAAAAAGAAGATGTACATA
Organism: Cardamine occulta; assembly: GCA_028015245.1. Taxonomy (NCBI): domain Eukaryota; kingdom Viridiplantae; phylum Streptophyta; class Magnoliopsida; order Brassicales; family Brassicaceae; genus Cardamine; species Cardamine occulta. Next base: position 14,332,497 of record CM051383.1, read on the forward strand.
CTAATGTTACAGACATAGAGCGTGATGTTCTGGATTTGTCTGGATTTTTAAACTAAAGCATGCTTTTGTCAGCTCAGCCTTGACTGGATTTTTTTTTTGTTTTTTTGTAAAAACAAATCTTCATCATCTGTGAATTAGATTTCAATTATAATTATTTAAGCTACACAAACATATACAGTATGAAATAACACATCTAAATTAACAGAAAAAAATGTAGTCTATAGCAAATAGCAATTATAGTCAAAGTTCAAAATGGATAATAAGAAATCGATTAAAAAAATATGAAAATTCGGACAAGGCGGTGGGATCTGTGAACGCTGAACAGTGAAGCATTTGCACAAAAAGTCATCTTACCGCGGAAAAGAAAACGCGGTTTGGGTTGTTAAAAACATATACACAATTAAAATTAAAATTTTATTAGTATATTCTTTTTTACAATGCCAAATATATATAAATAATAAATGTAATATATTTTCATTATCTCCAAAGGGAAGTTGAAAAAGGAAAATAAATTGGCTATAAATCACAAATTGCGCAACACTCTAGTAGAGAGAGAAAGAGATAGAAAAAATGGCGAGATTGATGGTGTTAGTTGCGGCGGTGGTGCTAGCTTTTCTAATGGCGGCGCCGATGCGGGGAGTGACGGCGAAGAAGTATACTGTCGGTGACAACAAGTTTTGGAATCCCAACATTAACTATACCATTTGGGCTCAGGGCAAGCATTTCTACCTCGATGACTGGCTCTGTAAGCTCTTTCTCCCTCTCTCTTTCTCTTTTTCTCATTCTACATTCTCGGATCTGTTTATCTTAGATCTGATTTGAAATGGGTTTCGCTTTAGATCGAGTAATAGTTTCAAAATTTTCAACTTTTCTACTAAAGTTCTTGGCTTTCCGAATTTCTACAATGCCCACATTGAAAGGTCATCGATTTTGTGTCAATAGAGACTGGTTTGATTCACATTTTGTTGGTTTTTTACCAAAATTAATCCAGATCTGGTTTTCAAACACACTCTTAATTTTATCTGAGTGACCAACATACATTCCATTTCTCTCTCTTTCTCTCTGTTCATTGTCTGATAAACAGGAATCTTTCTTTGTCCCACTGAGTTAAAGCTGAAATTTTGAATCCATTGTAGCCTATGTTCAATACCGGTTTAGTGATTTCAAGAATATGTTGACTCATGTTATTTCTTCTCAGATTTCGTGTTCGACAGAAACCAGCACAACATTCTTGAAGTAAACAAGACTGATTATGAAAGCTGTATCGCCGACCACCCAATACGTAACTGGACACGTGGAGCTGGAAGAGACGTCGTCACTCTCAATGAGACCAAGCATTACTATCTACTCGACGGAAAGGGTGGTTGTTATGGTGGCATGAAGCTAGCTGTTAGAGTCGAGAAGCTTCCTCCTCCACCAAAATCTGCACCTATCAAGAACATTGGATCAGTTTCTATGGTCACAGGTTTCGCTCAATTCATTCTTCCGGTTGCTGTTTTCTCTGTTTCAACAGTTTGGGATGCGATCTTAAGGATGTGGTAGTGTGACCACAAGTCTCAAAGTTCTTTAGTTGAATTGAAAAACCTCAAAATTCTTTTCAGGGAAAATCTTTTAAACTTAGAAAGTGAACCAGTTGAGTTTCTTTCTCTTTGTATTGTTGGATTGTTGGTTTTTTTTTTAATCTTTTGTTTTGTGTGTCTTTAAATTAATTGTTGAAGAAAAAGTTGTATTTGATTTATTTGAGAAATTAATCACTAAAAATTTCTTTAAATATCTTGTTTGATGGAAGTGAATGAGTAGGATAAAGTCGGATTATCTGTGAATTAAATTAAATGAAACTTTTATTTAAAAAATTATTTTGCCTTATCTGTTCCATGTGGTTTTATCTGTGATTGTTCGTATTGTAGCATCAAAATCCAACTACCACATGTCAATTTCATAAAGCTGTCAAATCTATTACCAAATGGATTGAATTATATGTTTGAAAATATTAAACGAATATTTAGTTATGTATATATTTTAGGTAGTATGTGATTTGAAATTTGGTTGGAGGGATTTTAAGAATATGGGTAAATTTCATGCGGACCGCTATAATAATCTAAAATGATGATGTTGATTTGGTAGGGACGTGGAGAAAATGTAGATTGATCAAAATGAAGATTTTGGACAATCTATTTAACCTTTTATTTATTTATTTATTCAACAAATACATAATTTCCCAATTTTCTTTGTATGTCTTTGTCAATGACAAATTTAGATGTTACTACTTTAATCCATTACCCAAATGTGGATATAATTAAGCTATAACAGGTTTCATTACCAGAAAAGTCGTCTTCTCAAGAAAATATAATTGTAGTAATCTATTTGTAAGATTGTGTATAAAGTTATTTCTGTTTGTTTCCCGGGAAAAATTGAACTCAAGACGAGAAGTTCGAACTGTGGAACGTAGAGATCTAACGCTATAAGTCGAAGATTCTATTAGTTATAGGATTTGAGAAAAAAAAAAAAGGACGAGCTTTTTGATCGTAATCTTATGAAATGCTTATCCTACCAAAAAGTTCGTTTACTTCTCCGACAGTGTGCTCACCGCTCGTTTCTCCGTCCCGGCAAGGAATTGCACGCCGTTTTAACTGCTTTGGGATTGATGAAAGCTCCGAGGTTGTACCTTAGCAACGCTCTCTTTCAGTTTTATGCGGCCTCTGGTGAAATGGCTACTGCCCAGAAACTGTTCGACGAAATTCCTCTCTCAGAAAAAGACAATGTGGATTGGACCACTTTGTTATCCTCTTTTTCACGGTACGGGTTCTTGGTTAATTCGATGAAGCTCTTTGTGGAGATGAGAAGGAAAAGAGTAGAGATTGATGATGTTTCTATAGTCTGCTTGTTTGCCGTGTGTTCCAAGTTAGAAAATGTGGGGTTCGGTGAACAAGGACATGGGGTTGCTGTAAAGGTTGGACTTCTGAATAGTGTAAAAGTTTGTAATGCCTTAATGGATATGTATGGTAAATGTGGGTTTGTGGGTGAAGTGAAACGCATATTTGAGGTGTTAGAGGAGAAGAGCGTTGTTTCATGGACGGTGGCTTTGGACACAGCTGTGAAATGGGAGGGGTTGGAGAGAGGAAGAGAGATATTTGACGAGATGCCTGAGAGAAATGTTGTTGCTTGGACGGTTTTGGTTGCTGGGTATGTGGGAGCTGGGTTTACAGGCGAAGCATTGGAGCTTCTGGCGGATATGGTGTATAAATGTGGGCAAGATTTGAATTTCGTCACTCTTTGTTCAATGCTATCGGCATGTACGCAATCGGGAAACCTAGTGATTGGTAGATGGGTTCATGTGTATGCATTGAAGAATGCAATGATGATGGGGGAGGAAGCAACTTATGATTCTGTCATGGTGGGAACGGCATTGGTTGATATGAATGCCAAATGTGGAAACATAGATTCTTCCATGAAAGTCTTCAGATTGATGCGTAAGAGGAATGTGGTAACATGGAATGCCATGTTTAGCGGATTAGCAATGCAGGGGAAAGGTAGAATGGTGATTGACTTGTTCCCAGAGATGGTAAGAGAGGTGAAGCCAGATGACTTAACCTTTACTGCTGTTTTAAGTGCTTGCAGCCACTCGGGGATGGTAGAAGAAGGGTGGCGATGTTTCTACAGCCTCCGGTACTATGGTTTGGAACCTAAGGTTGACCATTATGCATGTATGGTAGATCTTTTGGGCCGAGCTGCTCGTATTGAAGAAGCAGAGATCTTGATGAGGGAAATGCCAGTGCCTCCGAATGAAGTTGTCCTCGGTTCGCTTTTAGGCTCGTGTAGCGTCCATGGAAAGCTGGAGATAGCCAAACGAATTAAAAGAGAGCTTGTTCAGATGAGTCCAGGCAACACAGAGTACCAAATACTTATGTCCAACATGTACGTTGCAGAAGGAAGGAGTGACATTGCAGATGGGTTAAGGGGAAGTATGAGAAACCGGGGCATCAGAAAAATACCTGGTTTGAGTTCCATCCACGTTAATGACTCAGTTCATCGGTTTAGTTCAGGTGATACATCACACCCGAAAACGAAAGAGATCTACTTGAAGTTGAATGAAGTGATTGAACGGATCAGATCAGCTGGTTATGTCCCTGATGTCTCTGGCCTAGTTTCTCTCTCAGAGGGTGACTTGGAGGATAAAGAGCAAGCTTTGTGCTGTCACAGTGAGAAATTGGCCGTCTGTTTCGGACTTCTGGAAACAAAACCGAGGACACCTCTTCATGTATTCAAGAATCTGAGGATATGTCGGGATTGTCATTCGGCTATGAAGATTGTTTCAAAGGTCTATGACCGAGAAATCATCATCAGAGATAGAAATAGATTTCATCAGTTCAAGGGAGGCTCTTGTTCTTGTTCTGATTACTGGTGAAACAGATCAAATGGGCTGGATGATATCAGTTCTGTAGACTATTTTTCGAATGATAAAAATTTCATTGAAGATCTATAAACCACTGTACTACACAATTCAAATGCATACAGAAGTTGTGATCTGCAAAACGTGAAGAACTAAACGTGTTAAGTTCATGACAAGTTAGGGTGATATGAAGAAGCAAAATCTCAAAATCTTGATCAAACGGAGCATCATTCTCTTCTGATCAATGGGAAGGTCCAGTGTCTTTCTTCTCTAATTCATCTTTGCTCTGCAAATCCGCAGAGTTTGGAGAGTTTTCAGCTGTTACAGTCTCATCATCCTCGTTCCTAAGAAGCGATGAGAATGATAAAGGATTGTACGTGGAGCTAGCCTTTTGTAACCCTCTAATAGCTCTCATTGCAGCTAGTGTGCTCCTATATATATCAAGATTTTCATCACCGAGAGTTGAGGAAGTCTCGGCTGAGATTCTCGGTGAGTTGTTCTGATGCGAGCTTGAGTGTGCTTGCACTGAATTGGAAGACTCTACAACTTCTGCTTCAGACGGAAAGAGAAGCTCAAGATTGGCCTCACATTCACGGACTAACCTAGTAAGTGGCTCAGTTGTAAAGAAAGGTTGATGTAGGACAAGCTGTGTGAAAGGCAAACGTAGAAGTCCACCAGTTCTTTTATCATACTTCTTCAAAATTTTGACCAGTCCTGGAATCCAACTATGTTTTAGCATACTGTACTATGTAACAAGATTTGAGCTTTGTAGATAAAATTGATTATACCTGCAAAATTAAGGGAGCTGTAGTTTTTGAGGAGCACCATCTCACCATGAATGGTAACAAGGTCTCTGCGAATATCCATCATTTCTTCGCTGAACTCGCTTTCTGATGCGAATTCCCCATCCTCACCGTTCCTCTCCTTAACTCTCTCGATTCTTTCCTTGAGCTCCTGTTAGCAAAATAGATAATACAATGTGATGAACACACACAATTCTACAAAAGCTTTAGATGAATGAGAGCTAATGTCTTAAAACAAGCAGAGCAAGGATCATAGACCATAACTCTTTTGATTGTGATCAAACTCAGAGCAAGAAATTGTTTCCACTAAGTAATCATTAGCCAATCAAACTATAAGATTAAGAAGCCATGAGAATTCTTTGATTAGAGATCATCATTTGGTTTCAACAAGATTCGATATTAATCATCCTATCTAAGAAAACTAATTGTAACCTATCTAAAGGCCAATCCAATTCTATACAGTTGTTTAGCTCTGAATCAGTGACATGAACCAAGTTCTAATTTCAAACTTGACCTAAGATCCTAAAGCTAAAATCAATAGATAGAAGAAGCAGAGACATTCAGAACAATTCGATGAGCAGAGGAAGCAAAGACCTGTAATCTGATAACGAAATCTTCTTCTTTATCAACGTAAAAGTCGTTAAACTTTTCTAGCTCCTCATTGAGTATCCTCACAAACGAACCTTGCAGATCTTCCGTAGGCCTAACGCCGGGAATCACAACCCCTTCGGCGTCTGCGGCGGCGGAAACGGAAGAGATGTTAGTAGTATCGGCAAACACAGGACGCAAATCGATCTGATCGGAATCTCTGAGTCCAAAATCGAGGGAAGAGGAGTGAGGGTAATATTTGAGAAGCTTTTTCAAAGGTTTATAGCAAAGGAACTTGTCTCTCCACTCAGGTAAAGTATCTTCGAGGTGAGTACGAAACTCTTTGCCGAATTTCATGTAGAGAAAGCTCTGTTGGATCGGAGATTGAGCTATGGAGATCGGAGATAAGAATGACGGCAAAGTATTGAGATAGAGAAAGAGAAAGGAATCTTACGGAGAGAGAGAGATAGAATCTGATGAAGTGGACGTGGATGGGCTTCGATTAAATACTGACCATTCATTAGCTCTCTTTTTTTTTTTTTCTATTTTAAGTCTTTCTTATGTGATTTGGATATTTCTCGAATATTGATATATTTGTTTGTACAGATTTATTTCCTTTCACAACTTTTTTTTTTAACTAATGATATATAATAAAGTATTAAGATGCTCGAACAATAAAAAAGTTTTTTTTTTTAATTAGTTCATCCGATCTTTAGCCCAAACTAATTTTCTTTAGATCCAGTTTTTTTTTTCGTACAACTTTAAGTGGAATCGAATAAGAACACCCAGTTTTTTTTCCGTACAACTTTAAATGAAATCGAATTTAAGTTTTAAGATAGATACATACCTAATCTCAAACTACTGGGATATGACTATATTGGCTGGATATACTAATAAAAAGATATGACTATATTGGCTGGACGACCAAAATTTAGCATTAACGAATCTTCAAATTATCATTTAAAATTAACCAAAATAAAGTATATGATAATTATATTAATTTAAATACAACAACTTGTGATTATGCATATAATTTATGTCCATGAAATAACAGTATAACACATATTATAGTATTACAATAATTTATTGTATACCTCTCTTGAGTGGCTCTTAACCAGATCGCCAACGTGAGATGAACCTTTGACGGGCTTGAACGGGCATGCAGAACTAATCTATAATATATGTGTTTATGTAGTTATATTCCAATATACGAGATTCGTCTTACATATAATGAGATTCCTTTTATATTTAACTTATAAATGTATAATTAGTACCGGATCTAAAGAATCAAGAATTAAATCCACGTATATATCACTTTACACACTTCCAATTAAAAATTATACAATTAATTGTTGATGTTATAGTCACGACTCTAGATTATTATTGGCTAAAATGTGTGACCAAGAAGAACATTATTATTATTACTTTGACAAGTCTGAGATCCAAGATGTCTTATCATAAGATTTATCTTTATTATGTAATTAAATATTAAGATATCGTACAATCCAAGGTTTCTTAGCATAAGAACGTTGACGTTTTGGCGGGTTACAAAGTTGAGAACGTGACATGGTTTCGACTTTCAAGAGCCTGAAGAATGTCAGCCTTCAAGTCCTCAAAGTCTTCAACACCAAAGCTGAATCGAACCAAGTTGTCTTGGATTCCATATTTGAGCCTCTCCTGTTGTGGTAAATCCCTTATTCAAACCCCAAAAGCATTTATGTAACCACCATTAATCGTATTTATCAAAGCAGATCAATTATGAGTTAAGAAGAAAATCATACCAGTAGGACATAACGGCAGGTAGGTCCACGATGCTCTCACATCCACCAAAAGATGTTGCAATGTAAGGAATCTTCAAAGAATCGATGAACTTTATCGTAGTTTCGAGATCTCCAGCTACCTATTTGAATAAAGGAAGAAAAACAAAGAAACACATTTTGAGATTAATGATTAGTTTACTTGTAACAAAGTTATATGAAAGGTGAGTGATTATAGTCTTACCTCAAAAGTGACCACGCCACCAAAACCAGTCATTTGTCGCTTGGCTATGTGATGCTCGGGATGACTTGGAAGACCCGGATAATAAACACGACTCACCTAACATGTATTATAAGTATATTGATTTTTACTAACCAATTGATATATAATAAAGTACATGTAACCGAGTAGAAAGAAATGGATCTTGATGAAAAAAAAAAATATAATACATTGGGATGTGCTTCTAAAACATGGGCCATCCTCAAAGCGGTTGAATTCTGTTGTTGTACACGAAGATGCATCGTCTTCATGCCTCGGATCAGTAAGTATGCTGCGTTCTGGTTTTGGCAAATACCCAATTTTCCAAAATGTTAGAAACCAAACATATCCTAATTAAACCAAAAGAAAAATGATGAACCAAAATTTATACAAATTGAAATTTCATTAGAACCGGATTAAAGGAGGATCAAGAATCTTAACCGGATTAAGCGTGCCTCCTAAAACATGATGCAACTTGCGAATCTCGGCGACCAACTTCGTTGAACCAGATATGCATCCAGCAAGAACCTGGGAAGACAAACGAAAAACATAGTTTCATTATTAAATCACCCTTTTTATCAAAACACTAATAAGGCTCTCGGATTCTGATTTACGCACATCGTTGTGACCTCCAAAGTACTTAGTAGCAGATTGGAGAACAAGATCAGCACCAAGAGCAAGTGCCTTCTGATTCAAAGGTGTTGCTAAGGTACCATCTATACAAACAAGAGTTCCTCTTTTATGACAGATTTTTGAAACTAAATCAATGTCCACACATCGAAGAAACGGGTTTGTTGGAGACTCAGTAAAGAACATAGCAACCTATACAGACATTTATAACAGACCACAATTCACATATTGTTTTTCAACTTCAAAATGTATGTTAATTAAGAGAACTTATTATGAGTTTACAATACCTCATGCTTATTCACCACAGCTTCGAGCCCTGTGGTATCAGCAGAATCAATCAGTCACCTGGAACATACATAGACATAACAAAGTGTTATTCGATGGAACTCGAAAACTAACAAAAAGATAGTAATGAAATTGGTTTTGTTTTTCCTACAGTGATTCCTAATTTGGGAAGAAAAGTCTCCATGAAAGTCCTTGTCTCCTTGTAACAATCTGAAGTTGTCACAATATGTCCACCCTTTGGAACTAATGCCAAAATCATTACAGTGTTTGCACACATCCCAGATGCCATAACCAAAGTTGATTCAGCACCTTCAAGTGCACTGAAAAAAGAGAGCATAAAAAGTAGTAATAATTAAGAACAAAACTCGATGGAGAGACAGTAAATAATCAAAGACATCAACAGAGAAAGAGAAAGACCTAATCTTCTCTTCGAGTACCATAGTCGTTGGACTTCCATAACGAGCATACTCGTGACATAAAATCCGTTTTTCCTACAATATTAAAAGGTCAAGCAATATATCTTTGTAAACGAAGACTACCAGAATGAAGAAAGTGTATTATTTCAATCAAAGCAACATAAATTTTAACAAGAAGCATATATATATATAAGCGGACCTTGAAGTTTATAAGCTCGGAAGTTTTCTTGAAGAAGTAAGTAGTTGTGTTGACTACAGGGGTCGTGATTGAATTTGTGACTATATCACGACCTAATCTTTCACCTGATTGTAAACCATAAAACCCACATCATATCCCATTATCATAAATGATCGATAAGCTGATGCGAATGGTTGTTTTCACTTAACAGTTAACATTTTACAGAGGAAGAAGTCGACTTAATAAAACGACGATGGCAAAAAATAATGTGTAATATATATATTACATGCATATATTTGTCTAAGTAATAATTAAGAGGGACCAAAAAAAACAGATTACTAGTAAGAATTCATAACTAAAGAGGATGGACGTACCAGCATGAACAGTGAGACTCCCATCGGAGCTAAAAAATGAGGGTTTCAAATCGCTCATACCTTCCATTTTAAGAATGGATTTGTGAAATAAAAGGAAACTCACCAAATTAGAAACGAATAAATAATACTTGAATGCCGAGAAAAATCTCTCTATTAATTTCTCCTCAATTGTTCTCTAATGGTTTCTTTAATTTGCTATTTGATGATTGGTTGATTTTCAGAGTCTTCATGCATAATGCACCTATTTATAGTTGCTAAACGCAATGAAGTTTTATTTTTGGTTACGCAAGAGAATATAGAGCTCTTGGATGATCAGGTGTGTAAGCAATATTTTTATATTTTGACCAAACTACTTGATTCGATCTCCAGCGCTGGTTGATGTACGACTCCTAAGTCTGAACCATGTTGCTCCTACAAAAATCTTACATACTAAAAACTATATACTAAAAAAAGACCGGAATTTATATAGTAAACTCCGTCCAACCGGGTGGGATTTCTATGTGTCGAAGGTTAGAAGATAACTTCAATTATTTTGGACACATTTTTATGTATTCTGGGCCAATTAAAATAGACGTCCCTATAAAGTTTAGATTCACAACAAAGATTATCAAAAAAAATGTGGCAAATAATTTGCAAGATATATAGAGGAACAAATGTTTGCCAACTATATCAACTACAATCCATTACTCCATTTCTTAGCTATATATACCAACTGAATCAGTGTATGCTTATCCATATAGAGATGCATGATGAAATATACTAAAACATATATATGATTTGATTTAGTTGGTAAATATTTTTTCTTTCTCTCTACGGTGCTCGTTTGTGCTGTCTTTTTACTCAGTTATGTTCTTTATTAAATGATGATCACATTATGTCTCCATTCGATTTTTCTTGTTTATCCAATGATTTCATTATCGTCCAGTTTTAATCAATTATATATATACAAGTATTTGAATCCCATACCTTTAGTCAATAATTCTCTTGCCAACAGAAACATGTTCTGCATATATATGGTTTGAAACATGTTCTGCATTTTCTGAATTTAGTCTCAAAACATTTGTATTTTACTATTTGAAGAACAAGAAAGGGAAAATGTATAATCTTTTGGTGTTTATTTGGAGGTGAAACCGTGAAAGGAGGCAATCAGGGTTTCTTTAGCTTTACACCCCCCCCCCCTCCCCGAGAATTTATGTTTGTTTTTAAATTCTTTTTTTTTTTTTTTAAGTTCATTTTTTTTATAGTCGTTGTTAGAGACTAGAAAACAATACTTATTAAAGACCATCGTACATATGTGTTATTTTATAAATACTCTATAATATAAGATACAACTATCTTAAATAAAAATGAAGGGTATTGGTGGGTCATCATAAACAAAAGTAAAACATTTCAGTGGCAAATTAATTAAGGTTTAGTAAATTATGTGTCTTCCATGTTTAATTACATTATTATTTGTGGAATTATTAGTATACTCAGTTTTCCAAGATTTAGATTATACATAAATTTATACTCAATCCGCCCAACTATCTAATTAGTCATTTTCTCCCTTTTTCTGTTAAATTTAAAGAACTGGCTGAGGATTGATTAAATTGTTTCCATTAATTGATCTAATCTTAAGAATTTGTCGCTCTTTATCGAGTAACATAGTTGTTATATACTTATATATATGTGTTCGTCTCCTTCAACTGGCTGACTTTCTTTTAATCTCTAGTAGAATATAACACTAATAATAGTGCATGGACATCGATAATTGCACATTGATGTATTCCGAACCCTTTTTTTTTTTGTCAACTTTGGAAATCCATTAAGTAAACAAATAAGTTACATAATATAAATAGCTAGACAAGACACATATAATAATATTGCCTTTGAGTTGGCTTAAAGGCCAATGAGATAGATTTTTTAAAAAGATTCAAGTTAACAGACTTCTATCAGTCTATCACGTGAGTTTTAAACACGTACTGGTAAGAACATGGAACAATAATTAGAAAAATACATTGAAGAGATAAATGGAAAAATACAAGAATAGAAACGGTATACAAGCCTTTTTGTATCGTTTGATACAAACCGCGTTGTTTAGATGGTACGTTTCAAGAGCCTGAAGAACGTCAGCTTTAACGTCATAAAAGTCTTAAACACCAAAGCTGAAACGAACTAAGTTGTCTTTGATTCCATATTTTGATATTTGAGCCTCTCCTCTTCAGTTAAATCCCTAATTCAAACCCCAAACACATTTGTCTAATTTATCGGAAAAGAATGTTCAATGTCTTAGAGGAAAATCATACCAATATGTTTATTTGTTGGAACCAATGCCAAAAGCATAACATTACTTGCTCGCGTCCCAGATGCCATTACTAAAGTTGATTCAGCTCTCTCAAGTGCACTGCTCAATATATACACCAAAAGTCACAAAAACATATAGAAATAAGAAAATCTTTAATTAAAGTGCATCAAGGGACAGAGACCTTATCTTCTTCTCAAGTACCATTTTTGTAGGGTTTCCATAACGACCATACTCCGTTAAACTTAAATGATTGTATTAGCCACGACGATTAGAGCCACACCAATGTTGCTGCGAACGATGTTAGGCGGAAACCTCAAAATGATCGATGACATTCTGCCATTTCCGTTGAAAGACAATGGTTGAGGAGGAAATGATCGTATTTGTAGGTCAGTACTGGAACGTTGAAACGACATTTTAGTCTAAGTTTTCTCTGTTTAGCCGTTTGGAGAAGAAAGATTAAGGATATTGGTCGGACAAATAAACGAAAGTATATACCTTTAGTGGCAATTTGAGGTTTAAATGTTTATTAGATTAACTTTTGTGGCAATCATTCACATTTGCCAATTATCGTCGTCTTTATTGTGGTAAAGAGGTGAAGTGAATTTGAATGACAAGAAATAAAAAATGTTCTTAACTCGGGTTTTAAACCATTTGGCTCCAAAAAGGTCTTAAAACCGTATAAGATGCTTGTCAAATACTAAACCGGGAAGACATCACCCCCAGCTTTTGACATCTTATTGTAAAGGGAGAAAAATGGTTTAATGATGAGCAGCCGCTTCAACATTCTTAGGTGTTTTCATCTGCAAGTGAGAAAAGCAATTTGTTGGTACATACTTAGCATATAATCAGATTCAAGAACATTTTAGGTATAGAGATATCCAAGTTTTAAAAAACATTTTTAGGGTTTTTTCCAAAGAGAGAATTGTTTGAAGGCATTAATCACAACCAGAATGAGTAAAGAAACAAACAAGTAAACCTTTTTAGGGAGAGAATTTGCTCAAGGCATCATCACATCACTGGCTTGACTACTCAAAGATCTTAAAATATGAGACTCACAATCACAAACTTTGAAAAGCTAGTAACTTTAGAATCAAACATCCAGAGAAAGATGACACAGAGAGAACTTGTAAAAGTAAGTAGCATATGTTCATCTAAAAGGGAATAGAAGATCAGAACTCAGACATAAACAGAGGACTAACAGAAACAAACTTACCAGCATTCTCTAAGTCACATGTATAGCTCGATAGAACTATAAAATGGTGGAAACACAATAAGGTATGCTACTAATCAAGCCTACACACAAAACTTAGCTCTCTCTTACTCCAACTACCATAAAAAATCAGGAATCTTCTTTATACTAAAATTTGTTTAGCTACCAATTCAAATGTCACAATCATCAGATAACGCAAAAAAAAATTCACAAAATCAATACCCTTTCAGAGATCAATTAAAAGATACTACAGTATTGCAGATTTATAGCAGATCAGAGCAATTTATAAGAATTTTGATAAAAACAAGATAAAGTGAGATAGAATTTAACCTTGAGGAACTTGAGCTTCATGCTCCCGTAGACGAGACCTACGCCAAAAGCAGAAGCACGAGCCACCTGATCATCGAAGAGAAAAGACTCGTTGAATCACACAAACTCTCTACAAAAAACAAAACACGAATCGGAGATACAGATCGAGAATTGGGTAGAGAAATGATTTACAAGAGCAAGAGAGCTGGTTCCTGAGTAAATTCCTGGAGGCAGCGTCATTGGAAAGTCCCTTGGAAGTCGTCCACGGAGAAAGAAAACCCTAAAATCCCAAATCAATCGAAGCTTCCGTAATCTCAAATTCGCGATTCGTGATGGTGGTGGAAGTGCTTGCTCGCTCTTCTTTTTCCCTTACTGATTGTTGGGCTTTAAATGGGCCTAAACTAAGGGCCTCTTACATTCTTTCACTAGTTTATGTAATATGGAAACGGAATATTTTAAATGTATTTTCCGTAAAAATACTAACTATCGAATTTGAATTCAAATGATAATGGATAACATTATAAAGAAAAGACATTTATCAAACTGTGTTCTCATTTACCTAAAATGAATTTTCCAAATTTTATTTGTCTCAAAATGTCGATTCGTAAGTAAAGAATTAATAAATTCTTAAAATTATATTACGAGTAACTATTTACCGTCTCTAACAATAGCATAATTAATTAATCACTACAAATTAAGCAGTCTCTAAAACCAGATTTGACGACCAACAAAAAAAATCTAGATATATTTTCTTACAAGCTTATAATATATTTATATTTATTTATACAGTTATACTTTAATGTGATAATTCAATGATTAATATCGTTTCTGAAATTTTGGGATATCTTTTGGGTCCACTTGCATGGGGTCATATCCAAATAAATAATATCCTATTATCACGACGAATCATATTTATGATCGCATTATAATTTTATTGGTTTGGTCTCGGCTTTGGTGTTTCTTAAATTATTTTTCACATTTATTTGGAAAACGGAAAATCGGATTCGAGAGGAGCAAAGGCAAAGGCAGAAAAGGACATGAAACAACCAACATTTAATTTTATCTTATAGTAATCGACATGTCAACGTGTTGTTCTTTTTATTACAGCCACGTTATCATTATGTAACAGAGTCTTTCATATTTCTTGCAAAACGTAAAAAATGATAGCAATACATATAATACTATATAGTTTGTAGATTAGTTTTAGTTCAATTCAAAGATTTTAGACTAAATCATTTATTTTTCAGAAAAAAAAAACTAGATTTTAAGTTTATTCTCTTCAGATCTTAATACAAAATAGAAGATCCATCCTATATTAATATATGAGTGGTTTTCTTGAGGAGGAAGTGATCAATGTTTCTCAGAGTTAGATGTAGTCGGATGATTTGGAATCCGGCTAAAGATATTGGATGGCCAAGAACTGATAAGAGACAAAATCTGAAACATAAGATTTGAATTCTATTATGTGTGAGAGATGGATACATATATTTGTGTTAAGACATGAATTAGTGAAGGTGAAAATATACTCAATTAGTCAATTCATTCTTACTTTCTAACCAATTCCCTTTTATATTGGCTATTGATTCTATCCACTAATTAAATATACCTTTAATATTTTAAGGTTTTAATTATTGTCTATTGATACAAAAAATTTTTGGAGAAAATGTTAAAAAAAGTCTGAACTTTCAAAAAATGACATTTTAATTCTGGATTTTGAAAATGACATTTAAATGCCAAATTTTTTGTTGTCTTTCAAAATAAATTAGAAACTTTTGTTGACTGAATAATTTAAGGCACGTCGTTAAATATGCAGATGGAAAAACTAACAAGGTTAAATTTTTTGTTTGAAATTCTGTTAACTTCCAAAACGACGTCGTTTTGTAAATTTTAAAAAAAACACATAGCAGGACTCACAAAAATAAATTTTATAACAAACATATATTAATTTGGTTATCACAAAAATCCCTAAATTAAACCAAAAAAATTCTCAATCTCAAACATCTTGTTCATCCAGAATCTCTCATTTTCTCTTTCGATTTCGATTTTGTTTCTTCTTCAAACATAGTAGTACTTGAACCCTCCACATTTTGTCTCTTTTAGCTCTCTCTCTTCACTGTCTTCTTCGTTGATTTCATCTTTCGTCGCCGTCAAAGTCCCTCCGGTCATCGGATCTCTAATTCACCGTCGCGATCTTCTTTCTATTCGTATCAGGGCTAGCTCGAATCAGAATGGTTCTGATTATTGTTTTACAACTAAGCTTAAATCTTTTGCTAAATCAGCGGTTCTCATCCGCGCTGATGTTTCTATGACCGGAAAGTTCTCAACTTTACTGATAAAATTAGAGTCTCGGGTGGTGGCGGAGAAGGGATGACGGTGGTGAGGGATTGAGAATTTTTCCTTTTAATTTGGAGATTTTTGTGATAACCACTATTAATATATATATGTTTGTAAACAATATAATGTGGTAGCTCAATTGGTAGCATGTCTTTGATTTATTAAAAATGTGGAGGGTTCAAGTACTACTATGTGTTTTTTTTTTAAATTTACAAAACGGCACCGTTAGGTTTTCCGTCAGTAGATGACGTATCTTAAACTATCCAATCAACAAAAGTTTCTTATTTAATTTGAAAGTCAACAAAAAATTTGATATTTAAATGACATTTTCAAACTATATAATTAAAACGTCATTTTTTTTAAAGTTCAGACCTTTTTTTTGGCATTTATCCCAAAAAGATTTCTACTACTTTGTATGGATTCGGATTCGGTAATCCATTTACATATGTTAAGAAATGATTTTGTTTTTAATGAATTAATTTGGTTCGGTTCAAACAAAATATTATCGGTTTATCTAGATTGAACATCTCTTTATTTATGAAATTTCCTAAATTAGAAAGTTTTAGTAAAATACCTTATTTAGAAATGTTAGAAAGAGCTCTAAATTTAGAAGGTTATTATTTCCCTTTAGACGGTAGTTTTTTTGGGGGGAAAACAAATTATTTTAAAATTATTGTTTTATCTGAACTCTGAAGTGCCACTTTTTACTTTGTTCCAAAATTTTTACAGTATTTGTATGCTTTTGTTTTCACAAGCAAAATATTTGTTTTTGTTTTTTTAAGACTGTCATTTTCATGGAATATTCAATCTAATATTATATGACAGTAAATAGTATGTACTAATGTACTATAGTAGTAGTGATTAAGCAATAATTTTAGAGAAATAAAAGAAAGCAAAAAAGTTGATTAGTCTAAAATTATCAAATCAGAGTTTCCCGAGTTTACGCACCAAAACTTGAAACTAAAAAAAAAGAATAAAAAACATTCCCAAGAAATATCGACCCTTTGATTCAGAACATCGGCGATGAATCGGACGGTGAAGGATCCACAAAGTTAAAAATGCTATCCAAATAGTTCTTGTTGTCCTCATAGTAGTTGTTGCAGTCACCACCACTACTCTCGCCGGCCGTCTCGTTTTTCTCTCCGGAGAAACTCCCGCCGATTGAATAGCCGCCGAGCAAGAGACCCGTGAACCCTTCTTTGACTCCTTCCCCCATCTGCGTAGTTTCGAATTCATGAATCGTTGAATTGATCCAGTCGTGAACTGGTTCTTTGATCAGAGTCAGACCCGTGGATGATCCAACAAACTCAATCTTAGACTCCTTCATCTCGGAGAATGACACTGTAGATGTCGGAGATTCAAGCTGTTGTTGATCTGCATTGCACACACAAAATCAAACAAAAGTATCCAAAGTTGTAAAATTTGCAGAGACTTTAGTGTTTTTGTTGTTGTGTTACCTTCGTTTGGTTTTGTTGTCCAATTGTTTAACAATGTCTTGTGACTGAATCCAAGATTATGATGAGGATGATGATGAGATGATGCTTTGGTTTGGTAATGTTGTAAATGAAGAAGCTTTGATTCTCTAGCTAGCCTTGCTTCAGCTTCGACACGAGCACTTTCCCATTGAGCCTTGTGGCTAAGTGTGGCTGCGTTCTTAGATAGACCAAGAGAAGATAAAGGAGTTTCGTTTTTGGGTTTATGAGTCACTGGATCAATCCCCATTTTAACTAATCGTTTCTTCAAATGAGTGTTCCAATAGTTCTTGATCTCGTTGTCTGTTCTCTTTGGTAAATGAGTTGCAATAGCTGACCATCTTTATACAAATAAAGAAGTCCATAATCAGAAAGGTGATAACTTTTCGAAAAAGATTTGAGATTTTTTTGTTATAGTTGCAAACCTGTTTCCTAACAGAGCATGGAGTTGAATAATGGTTTGTTCTTCTTGCAAGTTGAATTTGCCTCTTTTGATGTCAGGTCTCAGGTAATTAGTCCATCTGAGTCTGCAACTTTTCCCACATCGATGGAGACCTGAGAATTGACAAGAAGGAGGATAGAGATGAGAATTGAGAAACGTTTTGAATATAATAAGAGCACAAATCGTTTTATTAACCAGCTTTCTCAGGCAATGAACGCCAACTTCCATGGCCATGTTCTTCAATATAAGCTAAAAGCTTTTGATCCTCTTCAGGTGTCCAAGGTCCTTTCTTCAAACCCAATTTGTCACAGCAAGGTGATCTACCCATTTTTCCAAAAAAACCAAAACTATAATAAGAGAACAAAGAAGAAGAAGAAGAAGAAGAAGGTAAGAGATAGATATATCATTGATTCATCAGATGATCATATCACAATGAGAGCAAAAAGGAATGATCTTATTGGCTAAAGTTGTGGAAATGTTACAAGTGAAACATATCTCAGTGATGTAAGGCTATTATATAGACGAGAGAGAGAAAGACACACACAACAAATGAATCCCTTTTTTCCCGGCTCACTCACATGGATGAGCATTTATTAAACAAATGGGGTCTAGAGAAGTTATTACCTTTGTGGCTCAAAGACCTGGAACAAGTCACCCCACTTTTCTAATTACTCACACAGAGATAATAGATGATCAAAGCAAAAGCAGTGATCTTTTTATTACCTGCCACAGTGACTTTTCCTTATCACAAGATTAAAGCCAGTTATTTTCTTGTGCTAGAAGTTAATTCAGGTCACTCTCTATGCTAATAATAGCACTCACTTTGATGATCTTGCCAAGTTATTACAATAAAGATCAAAACTCAATAAAATCTCATCATGCTTCTTCTCACATCAAACTTGTCTATAAAAGTTAATAAGAAAACAACTCAACAATAAAATTTCAACCTTCTATTTTTACACTATGGTTCAAAAGTAGAGAAAAAAAAAGATGCCTTTGGTTAGTTTTAGGCTTTTAGCTAGCCTCGGGTTTACTATTTCAAGTAATCCAAGACTTTTAACATCCACATTGTTTTGCTCTCATCAACTTTTACTAAAAAGAGTACGGTAGAACCTCTATAAATTAATACTCGATAAATTAATAACCTCTCTAAATTAATAAATTATCCTGGTCCCAAGTTGGGTTGGTGTAATGATTGACACATTTCGATAAGATAATAAGATGATAATTTTTTTAAAATCTCTATGTAAATATATGGTCCCATTAATAACATAAATTAATAATCATATAAATTTATTATATATATATATAAGATATTTTAGTAAAATATGATTCTAATGTTGTTTATTTATTCGTAAATTTGTAATTTTGTTGGAGTTTATCTCTATTTTTCTTAAAATATCAAAAATATATGATATTATCTTCTCAAATTGCATCAAAAATTATTAAAAAGTTTTTATATGCAATAATTATTTCCTAATGTGTAAATGCATTAAAACACATCGAAGTATTGTCTTCATTTTTCTACTTTTTATATAATATTTTTTTATGTGAAAAAACTCTCTATAAATTAATAATTATTAATTTATCGATTAATTAATAACCTGTATAAATTAATAAAATTCTCCGGTCTCAACATTAATCAACATTATTAATTTATAGAGGTTTTACTGTAGATAGTAAATGCTGTGAAATGGCGGTGACTAAGGAGAAACTGTCACTACAATAGCAAATCAACGAGACAGAGAGCATAAAGTAGGAGAAAACTTAGTTGATGCAAGTAAATTTAAAGTATTATATGCATAGACTTTCTTCTTTATTCAGTTTTTTTTTGTTCTCATCTCTCTGAAAATGGTAAAAACTCTAACCTCTGTAAGCAAACGATACACGCAATACTATATTAGGTATGCACTAGATTAACCCTTTAGCATATACAATAAGAGTCTAGTAGGAAAATAAGATACCAAGGCTTCTACGTTTTACTCTATTTGCGTATACACCATAACTATACTTAACTAAAGAGTTAGGAAAAACTCTCCAACCTTAAAAAATTGTTTAGGAAACAATACAGTGTGGTTATGGAGAAATAACTTATTGCTTGTGTTCATCATTTAATGAAATGTCCATTGGCTGCTACACTGTTCTTGATGTCAGGTCAATGAGTCATAGGGTATCTACATTTTCAATATAATTATAATATAAGATGAGTATTCTTGGACATCTTCTGAGAAATGAATAGCATCAGAATTTTTATCACTTAAGTTTCAAAACTCTAGACATACTCTGAGAACAATGAGCTTGTAGTACCCAAATCTGCTTGAAATGATGGTACGGAAACCGATTTATCTCATCTTATGGTGTAAACTAAGAACACATACCTTGAAACTGATCTTATATGGTTATGGTACCTTGCAGGTGTACAAATGTAATCAGCAAGGTAAAATAATGCTGCCAAGAAAGGTAGATAATATATGAAGGCAAATAAACGGTGACATTAAAGAGATTTTACAAGACCAAAGAAAGAAGAGTAGATAAATGTGTTCCATGAAGGACAAAGATGGATTTATTGAGGTGGGCTCCAAGCTGTGGGTGTACGTAGTGTAGTAAGAAGTATCTTCATCGAATCAGAGAACGATAAGACAAAAATAAACCATAGGCCCAAGCATTGTACAAATAAATACAAAAAGAAGTGGTTTTTACAAGAAAAATGAAAAAAAAAATGAATAAATGTGAATATGAAAGTTGAAGAAGAGAGAGAGAGATGAAGAGCTAATGGATCAAAAGATATAAAATCATATTGGCTACAAAAGATGTAAAGGACAATGGGGACAAATCTCTTTAAATGTATTGTTGATGCCATATTTTGCCAGCTTCTACACTCTGTTATGGTCCTTACATTACTTCAATTCAATTTAGCCTTCATAAATGATGCCACTTGTCGATATTCTATCGATCCACGATTCCAAATATAGACTTCCTACATTAGCTGCTACAAATCTCCTGCATTAGTGTGTACTTGATCTAACGTTGCAACAAGCAACATGTCACACTTATGATATCAAAATCTGAGCTTAAGTCGTCCATGCCATTTACGTGAGAAGAGACTACTTAGCATGCTCTCACTGTGACATTCAGGCTGAAAAAGATTTTAAAACCTTATAGTTTGGTTCGGTAGTTACTGAAGCTGTTTCGATTGATACATAAGAACAGTTTCTATAGAGTAATAAAAGGCTTTTAACTAGTAAATTATCATATAATACAAAACTCAGATATAGACAAAGGTTCACTTTCGACTTACCTATAGAAAAAGGACCTTAGATTTAGCCAAAGTCTCTATTAATAGCAGTTAAGGCGTCGAAAACAAGTCTTTTAATCACACCTTAAGCAACTCTTTCAATGGAAAATAACCTAATAACTTCCTTTAATGATAATTATATTTATAATTCTAATGATTTCATAATAAAATCAGGTTTCTTCAATCATGATCCAATCCAATAATAACAATCATAAAGATATATATGATCAATCAATCAGACAACTACAAGTTAACAAAGAACAAAGAGACCAAACAACATAAAAAACATGTAAACCAAAAAAGGCAAAACATAAGCATATATTATTTGTGAAGAGTAAATTAGCAACAATTAAACAAACCAGCTAAGAAAATCTCAATTAAGCAAAGAATTAATAGCAAAGTTAGTACAACAGAGTCAATTGTGAAAGGACTAAAGTAATAAAAACTTGAGTAGTGACTAATCATTCCATGCAAAGTCACATTCAAAAGCGTACAGAAACTAATTGAGACATCTAAAGACCAAGAAAAGTAGAAACTTAGTTACTTACACCACCAACAAGAGCAGCTACGGTACGAGATTTAACTGGCCTTTAATTTCCACAAGGTGAATCACTAGCTCGTGTACTGTCGTATATGTAAACAGTAAATCCCCAATTCTAACATACGAATCATGAAACTGTTCTTCATTTTTCAGTTTCATGTTAACTCGGTCAATCTCTGACTCTACTAAAGTATATAAACCGGTCCTGACAGTGTTTACCGGTTAACTCGAATGGGAATCACCTAAAATTGATTTTTGATGCCGGTACGATTTTTCTAAACCGGAAATCACTTATGAATACCGAAAGCCCACAATTAACCAAAGGGAGATGGAAACGCGACGATCAGGAAGCAAACCAACGACCGAACCACCAATCGCCGACGTCCAAAACTATAGCACAACTGCACAAATTTCCGAACTTTGAAGCAAATTCACGCTTCTTTGGTTGTTAATGGCCTCATTTCTAATCTTTTTGTTGTTAATGGCCTCATTTCTAATCTTTTTGTTGTTGGGGAGCTAATTTACTCTGCTTCTTTGTTGGTTCCTGGTGCGCTTAAGTATGCCCACAAGTTGTTCGACGAAATTCCTAAACTAGACGTATCCATTTGTAACCATGTACTGCGCGGCACTGCTCAGAGCATGAAACCTGAAAAAAACTGTTTCTTTGTATAGTGAGATGGAGAAACGAGGTGTGTCACCTGATAGGTACACGTTTACGTTTGTTCTCAAGGCATGTTCGAAGATTGAGTGGAGATATAATGGATTTGCGTTTCATGGGAAAGTGGTGAGACATGGGTTTGTGTCCAATGAGTATGTTAAGAACGCTTCGATTCTTTTTCATGCTAATTGTGGGGATTTGGGAATTGCAAGCGAACTTTTTGATGCTTCTGCGAAAGCTCAGAAGGTTGCTTGGTCTTCTTTGACTTCTGGGTATGCTAAGAGAGGGAAGATAGATGAGGCGATGAGGCTTTTCGATGAAATGCCAGACAAAAGATCAGGTAGCTTGGAATGTGATGATTACTGGTTGCCTGAAATGTAAGGAGGTGGATACAGCAAGAGAGCTCTTTGATAGGTTTACAGAGAAAGATGTTGTGACTTGGAATGCAATGATCTCTGGTTATGTAAATTGCGGATACCCGAGGGAGGCATTAAGTATATTCATGGAGATGAGGGATGCTGGTGAACACCCGGATATTGTGACAATGCTGAATTTGTTATCTGCCTGTGCAGTCTTAGGTGACTTAGAAACTGGGAAGAGACTTCATCTCTACATCTTGGAAATGGCTTCTGTTCCGAGCTCCATACATGAGGGATGCTGGTGAACACCCGGATATTGTGACAATGCTGAATTTGTTATCTGCCTGTGCAGTCTTAGGTGACTTAGAAACTGGGAAGAGACTTCATCTCTACATCTTGGAAATGGCTTCTGTTCCGAGCTCCATACATGTGTGGGCTCCTATTTGGAATGCTTTAATTGACATGTATGCAAAGTGTGGAAGCATAGATAGAGCAATTCAAGTGTTCAGAGGAATGAAAAATCGGGACTTGTCAACTTGGAATACTTTGATATTTGGTTTGGCTTTGCATCATGCAGAGGGATCAATCAAAATGTTCGAAGAAATGCAAAGGTTGAAAGTCTGGCCAAATGAGGTGACTTTTATTGGAGTTATATTAGCTTGCAGCCACTCGGGGAGAGTTGATGAAGGGCATCGATATTTTAGCCTTATGAAGGATATGTATAATATTGAACCAAACATAAAGCATTATAGTTGTATGGTAGACATGTTGGGACGAGCACGGCTATTAGACGAAGTATTCATGTTTGTGAAGGCGATGAAGATTGAGCATAGCGCCATTGTAATGAGAACCCTTTTAGGTGCTTGTAAGATTTATGGGAATGTCGAGTTAGGGAAGTATGCAAATGAGAAACTGCTCAGTATGAGAAAGGACGAGAGTGGCGATTACATGTTGCTCTCCAACATATATGCTTCCACAGGTCAGTGGGACGGGGTGCAGAAAGTAAGGAAGATGTTCGATGATACAAGAGTGAAAAAACCGACTGGAATTAGCTTGATCGAGGAAGACAATGACAAATTGATGATGCAATATTTACTCTCGTCAGAACCTGAGTCAAAATAAAGAGGTCGGATTAGTTAAGGTAAAAAATCTATGCTTCATAGGTAACTTTGGACAGTAAGATTGGGCAATTTCCGCCAATGATGATAAATTTGATAGATGCTTTCATTTTTTGGTTCTCTGATTTTTCGAGTTCTCAATTTAGAACTCTGAACTGGTAAAGGCAACATGATATGATCTCCACATCGATGTTTACACTGTTAACTTCAAGATGATCCTTTGCAGAATCATTGTGTAACATATTATAGGTAACTTATTAACGTTATAAAGCGAGCCCTTTTTTTTCTTGTCATCTATTATGTTGATTTCATGATTCTTGTTTCTGGATTTAGCATAGATTATAGAACACCGAATAGTATAAAGATATTGTGGTAGCTGATGGGTACAACTTACTCAATACATAAATTACATTAAAAAATCAAAATGGAGATGACAAAAGAGAAACCAGAAATGAAAAGAACACACGTCTGAAAGCTCAAGTTCACATTTTTACACACCAAACCATATATATCTTAAAGTAGGGGAAAAGAAAAGCTCATATTTCAGGTTAAGACGAGATCTTTCAATGGCGTTGGGAAAGAGCAATAGCTGATAGGAGAATGAGAAGAATGAGGATGACAACGGCAATGAAAGATCCAATCAAAGATCCGGAGATACGTTCACAGAAGGAGTTGAACTGTTGACAAATAGCAAACCAGTTTGTTTTATTGTTCCCATTGTGTGCCAAGTAGACAATGGCTGCTGCTGAGGCTGCTCCAGCAGTTAGAAGACCCAACATTACCTAACACATAATATCATACTGTAAGCTCTTTCATTTAAACTCGTGTAAAAGCTCATTTCTCTTTCAGGTTCTTTTGTTATTGTTTGGTTTTAACTGTTAAGCTAACGAGAAGGTACATGCTTATTAAACAGAACAAGTTTTAATTTGATGATGACTTACCACATCAAGGACGATAAGAAGAACTCTAGTGCTCTGAGTTTTGCTCTTGACGATGTGTACAAAGGCCAAAGTTAGAGACAAGATAAGGTAACCACTCACAACAGCATTTGCAACCACGAAGAACCTGATTGATCAAACAAACCAAAGGCAAAAAACTCTTCAAGAATTAGTTATTCCCTGATATAGTGATATTTGAAAACAGGTAAAAGAAAATGTAAAAGAATGAAATCACATACGATAAGGCTGGAAGATCGTTGTATTCGGCTTGGAACCGTATGAATTGAGTGAAGAAAGGCAGAGTTTCATGTGTGGTTCCCATGAGGATTGCACTACCAATAGTGTTGAAGAATGCAACAATCCTGAGGATAAACTCAAGAATCGCAATCCTTCTGCTCATCGGACCGCTCTTTTGGATACCTTTGCTTGTTTCCATGATCTCAGCCTGACCGGATTTCATTTTCTCTCTGATTTTTAAGGTTTTATGAGTTTCTTGCAAAGGAAGTTAGGGATAGGTTTCTTGAGAGTTCGATGAGGGTTAAGAGCAATGAGTAAGCGTGTATATATACTGTGCATGCTTTGGGACATATAGTGGTTATGATAAGGTCTTTATCACTATTGTACTTGCTAAAGGTATCCCCTTTTTAGTATTATAATTTGAAATTATTAATTTCCATAAACTTAGCATAACGGATATGCTTTGCTAACATATTGCATTCATGTTCCACCAAACCTCCAATGCAAATTTGGAAAACATCAACTCTGTCCAAATTTGTATACAAATCTTTAGCTCAACTAATAATAATAAAATTGTTGCTGGAACATGCATGTGGAGTAGTTACAAAGTATATGTATAGTGATAAACTAAAATAGTGGAATTAGTTATGTTCGCAGATGGATGATTAACAAACCCACTTGTTCTTTTAATTTACTTTTGGAAATAAGAAAATCTCTAGATACTTGGAAATTCGAACTAAAGTTCCTAAATGATTGGAGATGTAGAGCCCAAATAGTTCTATGTGCCAAACACTTGGTCTACTTAGGTTTTTAATAAAATAAAAACCTATTTATTTATCCATCAAATGAACCATATCAAATTGAAGCAGGACACCTAAACCAAATGAATATATTGAAATATTTTCAAAAGTATTTACGCTTTTTGAATTGAAGCTTTTGAGTTGGCTTACATGTTTCCATGCAGGTTATATCAATTGCTCAAGTTATCTGTTTGCTTATTCAACAAAAAATTGTGATTTGTGTTTTTTCTCAACATAAAGTTCACTCATCAATGGCTTAATTTAGTTTTAAAATGTAAGAAAAAAGTGAAAGAATTGGAAAGCATATGTTATTGTACTTTTAATTCTTATGTGTCATCGACTGTCTACTTACAAGATTTATAATATGTCTATTTTCACTTATTTGACCGAAATCGAAATCATAATGGGGAAGAAAAATGATAATATTGGTCAAATAACGCAATAGTTGACAGTTGACAACAAAAAAGTCAAATAAACACTCTGGCTCTCTTTTGTCGTGATTTAGTTACAGGCCCTTAAGGCGGCCCACGTTTTGGGTTTTAGGCCATTAACGGGCCGACCGCAAAACTATATAAAATAACTCAACTCTCTTACATTTCTAAATTAGCCCCAAACTTTTAAAGTAAAGCTATCGCTTCCAAGCAAACCCATTCCCAGAGAGAAGCCTAGACAAGAATCCTTCACCGACTGTAGTCTTCTTCTCTTTACCAGAGCTCATGTTACTAATCAAAGACCAATGAGTCTCAAAATCAATTTCATAGCCACACTTTTGCATCATTTCCATCATCTCTGAAGCTTTCGCAGTATTGTTCTCTACTCGAAACCGGTCTATCACAGTCTTAAACATCTCTCGACTCGGTGTTTCGCCTAACCCAACCATTGATTTGATTAGTTTTTCTGATTCCACAACTTGACATGCCTCACAATACTTATGAACAAGACCACTCCATGTATTTATGCTTGGACTTAGACCAGATTCCACCATTTCTGTATGAAAATCCATAGCTTTATCCAGTTGATTGTATCTCAGCAAGCCACTGATGACTGAATCATAGCTTGAAGAATCCGGAACCTTTTGGTTCTTTAACATTGTGTTCAAGAGATGAACCACAATGTCAAGGTTCCCACTATCAGATAGTTTCTTGATTAGATTATCATAGTAGGGAGCTACCATGCCATCGCCTGTCACACGGGTTAGAAAGTCTTCAGCTTTTGGAATTTCGCCTTTCGAGATTAGGGATTCCACGATTTTGGTTTGGACAACTGAAGAACCCAAATTCCAACCTTTTGATTCCATTACCTGCCACAAGTCAAGAGCTTTCTCCAAATCTCCATTCTCACAGAGAGAGCTTGTAAGCACTCTTAAGCTTCGATTATTCGGTTTCATCCCCTTGGAGATCATATCTGAGAGATATCGTAGAGAACTAGAAGAATCTCCAGACGAAGAGTATCCGTGAACAAGAAAGTTAAATGTAGTTTCATCAGGCAACAATCCTCTTCCCTCCATTTCAAGCAAGACTTTACTAACCTCCAAGCAATTCTTAGCCAGAAACAGATAGAAAATCAGTAAATTATATATGATTACGCCGTCAGGACTGCTTTCTCCGAGCAACAGAAACTCCTTCAGACTCATTGCAGAGAGAAACTGACGCTCTAAACACATTTTCCGAACATATTCTCTATAACTCGTAACCGAACAGATGATGTTCTTCCTTACCAAGATTCCTAGTACTTCCTCAACTTTCCTCCAGTTGTTACCTTTACAGTAACCTCGAAAGATCAGATTATAGATATTGTTACTTGGTGACGACCCCTTTGATAACATTATCCGTAACTGATTTTCTGCATCAATCATCATCCCAGCTAAGCATAGTCCTTCTATCAAAGCATAGTAGCCACAAGGTGCATCTGATTGCTCTGCTAAAGTAAATGCCTTTTCTGCTTTGTTAGCTCTACAAAGCCGATGAATTAACATCAAACAACTTTTGAAGCTCGGAATGTATTTCTTGTCTAGCATTTCGCCAAGTATAACAAATGCAGCTGAATCATTCTTCTCCTTACAGAGTCCTTTGATAACACAATTGTAAACCTCTTCTTCCACTAAGTAACCCTCTTCTTCAAGTCTTTTAACAATAGAATGAGCAATACGAGAAAACCCAAGAACTGTGAGCTTCTCGACAAAAATCCTAAACGCTTCTGACTGTGATAAGGGATACGATATGAGTACACGCTCAAAGAGTTTAACAGCTTCCTCCACCAGTCCTTTCTGGACGAGACATTCCCACAAAGCTCCGCACTTTTTCAAATCAGGTAACCAATTAACATGGTGGGCAGCACCCCACACATTCAGTATATCATTGAGTGTTTCTTTCTTACAGAAGCAAATTATCAAAGATGTGTACGTTGTGTTATCGATAGGATGATGCATTTGAACCATTCTATGGAAAATGAGTTTGCTATGGCGGTTAAATCCCCTCTTGCAATATTCTTGAACAAGAAAGTTAAGGGTTTCCCCATCTAACTGATTAGCCAGCTTTGGCCATTTTTCCAGTAAGCTAACACTTTCCCTGACAAGGGAACGCCATGCACAGAGACTCTTCATTAAAACAGCAAAACCCCGGCATGATAGTTTTTGACCCCATCGAGCCATTTCATCAAGAAGCCCCAAAGCTTTTTGTAAATCGCCTTCCTTACATGCTGTAATGATAAGCAAAGTAAATTCCGGTAGCAAGGACCTGTCAAGTACCATATTCATCCTCTGCTCGTAAGCATCCAAATCAGTGTCCAAGTATAGCCCATTCCCCAGATCATCGAAGAACTCTGCTTTGGAGAATCCGGAATTATTGTCCCTTTTCAATCTAACAGCTAATGGATCAAATCCTACTAAGCTGAAAGCTTCTGAAAGCGGATCTTCAACTTTAGAAGCTTCGATTAACCCAAAACTAAACATCTCGTTAACAATCGTCTTAGCTTCTTCAAAACGTCTAGCTTTGCAGTATCCAGTTACCATTATCTTAAATGTA
Source organism: Cardamine occulta (assembly GCA_028015245.1). Lineage (NCBI taxonomy): Eukaryota > Viridiplantae > Streptophyta > Magnoliopsida > Brassicales > Brassicaceae > Cardamine > Cardamine occulta. Next base: position 14,361,197 of record CM051383.1, read on the forward strand.
GACAAGCTGAGCTTCATTTCATTTTCCTTGATCTCATCCAGAATACAGCGGGTATGTTGCCACAATCCTTTCCTGAAAAGCCCACTTAAGATAGCATTGTAACTATACACATGGGGTTTTAAACCCTTTGCCGTAATCTCGTTTAAATAAAGGAAGGCTCTTTTGATATCTCCTTCATGACAACACCAACCAATCAAGATACCGAAAGTGGCCTCATCGGGTTTAAAACCCAAGTGTTCAAGCTCCTCCTTATATACATAAGCTCTCTCCGAGCCAAACCTCCTGCAGAGAGAATGCACAATCCTATTGCCAACAAACACATCAGGTTCGTATTTAACTTCACCAATGAAGCTCAACAAATCCTCAAAATCTTGCTTCTCGTTATATCCTAAAGCAATCTTACTATATATTGAGCTATTCAGGTTACAACCTAAAGCCACAAGCTTTCTGGCCAAGACTCTAGCCTCCTGAACCCTCTGGTCCAAGCAAAGCAACTCGATAACTTTCTCAATTCTATCTATGTTCATGAGATTTGATTCAGGCGTTGTCTCCACCCAATCCAAACAAATTCTATATGCTGATTCTGTTCTATAAACTCTAACCAAATGATCAACTAAAATCTGGTAACACGAAGTTAAAGGTACTAAACCCTTACGTCTCATCCAATCAAACAACATAACTGCCTTCCTGGAATCGAACTCATCAACATATTTCTCAATCAAATCACAGAAAACTCCCTCCTTAACCAACGTGTCTCCATGGCGCTCCATTTCCAAAAGCAAAAATTCAACTTCCTTAACCATTCCTTCCTTGATAAGCATCGATGCCATGACCTCACAAGCCTGAGGTAGATGCTTAAACCCTTTGTATTGCCCACTAGCCCATCTGAAAATCTCCCATAAAGCTCGAACCTTTCTACTCCCAATTCCACCTCTCTGGAGCTCAGATTCAAAACCCAGTAACAATTCAAGCACATTTTCAGATTGCAAGCCCTGAAATCTCCTAAATCTACGGGTAATATCGGGAACAACATCGGAAAAATCCAAAAGCAAGTCTTTTAGAGAGGAAGAACCAGTGACGCCACGGCTCTCCTTCGCTGCCCCACCAAGAGACCTCGAAATCGAATCCAATACACCAAAGGAGGGTAAACTAAACGAGGAAGATTCATCATTTCTTGAGATTGCTGAATCATTTCCCAAAGAAGAAGAGGACGAAGTAGATGAGAAAAACGCGAAAGAGTAACGGCATGAGAGAGAAGAAAGCTTGTTAAGAAAACGAAGCCGAGTAGAGTTACTGATGGAGAGAAGATTAAGCATGCGATTGCAGAGATTAATACAACTTTATTTGCCTTCTACTTATTCATCTGCTACTGCATTCCACTGAGCAAGAAGGTGGCGACGAATTTAGGGATCGAAACCACTTGGAAACGACGCTGTTTCAGAGGCTGCAACATTGTAAGCTAAATAGAACATTTATTCATAAACAGGCTTTGATTTGTGTTGGGTTTGGAGCGTCAAAGGGCAAACACAAGTGCGTGAAATATTTTCAGAAGACAAGAACAAAGGTACATACAAAAATTTGTATTGATCCAGATTATACAAAAAAAGTTGTTTTCAGTAACCCTTCACTAGTTAAAATAGTTGAAATAAATTCCTTTTACCAATTTAAGTCATCATCATTACATTCTCGAAATGAACAGATTTATTTGAGATAGGCAACAAAACTGGCCGGGTGGCGGCTCGGGTAAGATAACCGGACAGTCTTGGGCACTAAACCAATCCGTCTTCAGAGTGTTCACCGTGCAAACTTTTGCCGAGATGAAGCTACCGACAGTCTAATGATCAAAAGAATTGTTTCCGACGACACGAGAATCGAGAATCTTCCAGAAATAGCAACCTGTCTTAACTGCTAGCAGAGAAGCATGTGTGCAAAGAAACAACATAGAGAGCGCGAGGGAGAAGAAGAAGAAGAAGAAGTTCATATACCTTTCATGTGTACCAAAAGGAATAACGGATTGATGCCCAATTGGTTGATTAACCTGAACAATGTTGACAAGAACCTGACTGATTCTCATTCATCTTTTTCCCTGCAGATCTTTAAAGACTCTTGAGAGACTATAAGGTAATAGTTTGTGATACCGAAAATGTGTCAGAGAGAGGCTTAAGCATGCTGTAAGTAAAAACCCAATACATGAGACGTTTAACAGTTAAAATAATTCATACAAAGACAACCAAACTAAGGTTTCTGAATCTGATCCGAGGAAAGAAAAAGGTAAACTGAAAGACAGACAGCATTACAGCCAAGGGAAGTGGATATGGTTTAACGGGTAGGAGCTTGGCAGTATTTTGGTCACAAGCGGACATTGAAATTTGAAAAACAAACTTAAATATCTCATCCACATATAATCGGTTCTCCTAGGTAGAGTTTGGTGGTTCAGCTTTGTCATCTTGTTTGGTGATAAGGCTTCAACTGTGGGCTGTGGGGTTGGCTTCAGGCTTCAGGATCTCACACTGTCTTAGTGGGAAGGGGAAAAGGTCACAAAGGGAAAAAAGCAGTGAATCAGAATCTGACACCGGGACAGATAAGATCAGGTTATGTCATAAAGTTGGAGCAAATAGCTAGGTAAACTAAGTTTAAATGATGGACTTAAGCAAACCACAAAATAGTCTAACCTTTTAAATCACCCACCAGTAGCTTCTAGTAATCATAGTTTCTGCGTCGATGGGTAGAAGAATGGCTGGATAACCTGATGACAAAACCCATGATAAGGATCAACAATTAAGAGCTGTTAGACAAAATGAAAACCAAAAGTCTGTGCAGTACATCAACATTAGAAACACTAGATCACCGCAGTTCTAAAGTATAAATACTTGGAAACACACAAGGGAAGAAATCTTCTCACCCAGAACTGCTACGTCCAGATGCATAACCTCCATACACTCCATATGCATTACTACTACTACTACCAGGCTACAAAAAACACATCCGAAGAGTCATTAATTGAGAACTGATATGTTGAAAACAACATGTAATGGAACCTTTTAGAAGACATACCGGCACACCATAAGGTGAATAGCCTTCAGCAGACAAACCACTTGGCCCATAACCACCAGGATAAGGATTCCCACGATCAAGTCTTCTGCCATCTCTACTATCATAGTCCAATCTATCACCAGCATCTGGTGCAACAGGAACATATGGCAAGACCGGCATAAGTGCAGAAACAGCACCTTCCCGATCAAAAACGTTGGCTCTTAATCTTGATGTAATTTGTATGAGAGCTTCCTTGGCAACATCAAGTTCTCCAGAAATCTGAACATTCAAAATGTTTCTGCTGTTAACCCTCGACGTGAAGGGCTTTAAGAGTGAGAGGATAAACTGCAACGGTAATTAGAGTAGCCATAAGACATTGTGACTTTTACCTGAATCATCTCATCATCATTAGATGCAACTTTTGGAAGATCTTCCTTCCCGAGTACACGGATGTTAGCTTTGGTCATTCTTCTCATCTCAGTTATGATGGCTCCTCCTTTACCAAGGATACAACCAATCCTAGAACTTGGCACAAGAAGACGTGTAGTGAATGAAACAAGTCCAGAATCTCTTTCCACCTTGTCGCTGCATTTTGGTTGCAGCCGCATAGCTGCTTCTATGGTAGGGGAATACGCATCCTCAAAAACCTAAAAATAAGATTAAGACACTGTCAAGGAAGAAAAGCTGGATAGCCTATTCTTACCTAAAAGACAGAAGACCTTTGAAAGAAAGTCAAACCTCTCTTGCTGATATAGTTATTAAACAATCGCTTCCTTCAGTTCTAGAGCTATCAACTTTAATGTTTGCTCTGGTTTCCTGTCGAAGCTGATTGATTAGAGCACCACCTTTCCCAATAACACCTGCAATGTTTTCAACTGGGGAAACTAGCCGTATAAAGAACTCTGTAGCCGGTGGCTCATTTCTTGGAGCTTGGTACAAAGGCCGTGACCAATCCCCTGCATCACTTTTATATCCTCCGTAGGAACCCATCAGCGGTGCTAACCCTACAATTCGAGGACCACCCGCATGACTCATGAGTGAACCAGAAGGATATCCACCAGCAATTGCAGAAGAAAGTAGGTTCTGATTACGTGAAGGATTCTCATGAAGACGGGAGGCAATCTGATGCAGAGCCTTCTTAACAATCAGCACTTCTCCAGATATCTAGAAAAAAGATAAATAAGTTAAGTGAAAAAATAAGTGACCATAAATGTTGACAGAAGATAGAAGGAATTCGCCAATAGACAGTTAGAACACACAAGATTTCCTCCCAAGATACCTGAATGAGCTCATCTGAATTCAAAGCACATAGAGGCATATTCCTGTCCTTGATAATGCGAATTTGAGCACCTGTCTCACTCCGAATGTTCTGGACAATTTGACCACCTCTCCCAAGAATACATCCAATCTGATCTGAAGGAACAAGCAGCCTAGCAGAAACTTGATGCTCTCCTTCAGAGCTATCTTCGCTTTGGGCATCATCTACAAGCACTCTATCATGAATCCTAAACAAAGCATCCTGCGCAGGAGAAAGAACTTTCTCTCCATCTCCAAAGGCATTAGTCTCATCACTAGGGCTATAGATAGTAATCACACGCTCGTCGCATCCCGGAATTGCCTCCCCTATTCTAATCTTCGATCTCGTATCCATCCTCAATTGCTTCACAATTTCACCTCCTCTACCAATAACACTCCCAATCTTTTTAACAGGGCAGAGGTATCGATACACAGTATCTTCACGATCAATTACAAGTGAGTCTCTATCGTCACCACGATATCTCCTTTTGCTTCCACCATTGTCATCGTAGTCAGACTGAGGACGAGATCTCTTTCTATGGCTATCTCTATGATCTGGTGACATTCTAAAATCTGTACCTATCCAATCACATGTAAATCAAACAATTAAAACTCCAAATTTATAGTAATATGAGTTATGTCAAACTAATGAATAAATAAAAATGTAGCAAAATATGTATATAAATCTACATCTATTCATAATCAAATCAATTTCCTCAGAAGATCCGAGAAACACGTCAAATCAGAACTCGAAACTCTCTAGTCTATCAAACGAACAAGCTACGTAGTTATCGAAGTAACCACTGGGGGAAAACAAAAACAAAAAAAAAACAAAAAACAAAATTGAGACGTCGAATTCAATATTGGGATGATTAGAGATTTCGATTACGATCTCAGAGACGTTTGGATTAGGGAGAGAGGAAAAAAGTGCGAACCTTGATTTCCTTGACGAAATCGTTTCTTCGGATTTGGGGTTATAAGTATTTCTAGGGCTTGCGCGGACTTTAATCGGTTTGCTTGTTCTTAGTTCTTACAATTATTATACGTACATTAGTGATTTTATTCATTAAATAATATTTTGTTTAAATACCAAATAAATTTTAAATTAGGTTTTACTTTTATGGTCGAATTTTGGTTCGGTTTTCCAAAATCAAATATAAATTAATGTGGATGAATTGTGTGATTTTTTATTTTTACTTTCGATTGGAGTAAATATATTTTTAATTTTCAAATAAATTTAAAATTTACTTTAGTTTTCGTCGGTAAACAATTTTGGATTCGTTTTTTTAATATAAAAATAATAAAATAAATTTAATTTGAAATATTATTTTGATTGGATTAAGTTTGGATCGGATCACTTTAAATTTAACAGGATTTTTATTTTTTTATGCTTCAAGCCTTCAACTAAACCTTGTATTTTATCCATGTTTAAATTTCTATCGAAGCAAAATTCTTAAAAAATTAATCAAAAAAATAAATTTTATTCCTTAATAGACATAAAAATAATGCTAACATTTTATTTGAAAGATATTCATTGTAATATCTAAATCATATCTTTTAAATTAACTGAACTGCAAAAAATAGTTGTGTCACTATTTTTCTCTTTTATAAAAATTAAATTATTTTAATCAAATATATATTGTTTTTGAGAAGAAAAAAAAAAGTTTTGGTGTTGATCTTTGTCTCTATTCGTCTCAAATTTAGTTTCATTTGTTTCTTTTCAGTTTGTGTAGACCAAATACTAAAACTCGTTTCGATATAAAAGTTTAGTCCAGTTTGGATTGATTCGATTTGGTTTTCCCAGATTTACATCTTCACTACCTTTTTACATTTGTGTCTACAAAACTACATTTGGTTTTGGTGTTTTCTGTATTACTCATTTATTATTTGCTGATGATTTACTTTTCTTTTCCTTAAGTAAATCAAAAAATTGTCGAGCAATAAAATATATTTTCCAAGTTTATAAACTTTGCTCGGGTCAAATGGTCAATCAATCAAAATCAACAATAACATTTGGTTCAAGAGTTTATGGACAAACTCAAGAACGACTTAAACAGATCTTAGGAATTAATAACCAAGATAGCGGTGAAAAATATTTAGGATTATCCGAACAGTTCGGTCGTAAGAAAAATGAAATGTTTAAATATATAATCAAAAAAGTACGACAACGAACTGTTTCATGGAATGAAAAATATCTCTCTCCTGCTGGAAAAGAAATTATGTTAAAATCCGTTGCTATGGTTATGCATGTTTACTCTATGTCATGTTTTAAGTTACCATCTCAAGTTATCTCTGATCTTGATAGTATTATGCTTCAATTTTGGTGGGAGAAAGGAGAACATAAACATGGAATTCCTTGCGTAGCATGGAAAAAACTTCAAATGTCAAAACAAGATAGTGGTTTAGGTTTTCGCAATGTAGAACAGTTCAATGATGCTTTATTAGCAAAAAAAGCTTGGAGACTCCTTAAATATCTGGATAGTCACTTTGTCAAAACTTATAAAGCACGTTATTACAAAGATGATCATGTTTTCGATGCCAAATCACATCGATATCAGTCGTATGGATGGTCGTCTATACTTAATGGAATTAAACTATTGAAAAAGGGATGTAGATTTCTAATAGGTGATGGGAAGACAACTAGGGTCTACAAAGATGTATGGATCCCGTCGGATCCCCCAAGAATAGCAACAAAAATTGCTGAAGATTTTGATATTCAAGTGAGTGATCTAATCAAGACGCATGGAGAATACAGGACATGGGATTCAGATATGCTCGACTTTGTATTAATGGAAGAAGATAAAGAGTTGGTGCAACACATTCACTTATCGCATAAAGAAGAAGGAGATCAAGTTGTTTGGAATTTAACACCTCATGGTACTTATTCGGTTAAAACAGGCTATAATCTAGCCAAATCTATTAAAATGCAAATCATTTACCTGTAAACCCACCTCATGGTAATACAGTCATTAAAACCCAATTGTGTAAACTACCAATAATGCCGAAGATTAAGCATTTTATGTGGTGTATTCTTTCAAAGGCTTTAGATATGACAACAAGACTAAATACACGTAGTATTAAAATGGATAAGCAATATCAACGATATTGTGTTGATGCTGAATTAATAAATCATCTCCTATTCACTTGTCTATTTTCTCTATAAACGTGGAGACTATCACATTTGCCTTTCATATACCAATTTTCTCCATCAAATGATTTGTTTAGTGCTTTACAACATTTGTTGTGTAAAAGTTTTAAAAAAGTTCTTTTTAAAGGCGATTGTCAAGTGCTTGTTAACCTAATTAATAGAGGTCATGAAGAGATTTCAATTTTGAACTTTTGTAAAGACATCAAGGAGTGGATGAAAAAGTTTGAAGATATTCGATTAACACATGTTTTACGATGCAACAACGAAACAGCTCATCTTTTTTTTTTAACATATAGGTCACAAAATATTATTTTTTTTCTGATTGTATTTATCCCTGTTTAGTTATCAGAACGTTTGTATCATGATTTTGTTGGTTTACGTTAATAAAGTTATTATTTGCAGTAAAAAAAATACATTCGGTTTAAATACATTTTTAATGAGAAGCAAAAAATAGCTTTTTTACCAAAATTGTAATCATTTAAACAATATCCACCCCAACCAAAAAAAACAAAAAAAATATTTTGGGTGTTTGTTTTGTGGGGTTATGAACAGAAAAGTCTGAAAATTTTCGTTGACTTAAAAAAGGAAGTCTGCAAATTTACCTCTTCCCTTTGGCTATAGTAGGAGATTTTAACCCAAGTGCAAAAAGAGAACAACGTACCAAACATTGACGTGTAGGTCTTGTAGGACGATCTTTTCTTTTTTAAATGGCGTTTCCCACCAATTATATCAAGCCAGCAAAGCAAATATGTTACAATTTTAACTCGTATTTTCCACAATTGAGAGAGAGTATATAGCTTTAACTTATAGAAGTTTGAAATTTTCAAATTACATATTGTTATTTCTTGCGAGAATATCAGACACAAAATCATTTTGTTAAAAAAAAAACTTTAAACCGATTCTTCTTATTTTTGTGGAAATTATGGAAGTGGAGGAGATTGGGGAGGAGGAGAGGCGACGAAACCACTCCAATTGGTGTTAGACCCCGGCGGCTCGTAATCCATCAGCTCCGTCGTCTTCCTTACATTGTCTTCCTGTTTTTTCGATTCAATTGCAATATTAGTAATGAAATATATGTATACTTCTTTTTACTATTATGATTAACTAGGTAGATCACTCACAGTTCAAAACCTAAAACCAGTGGTTCAAAAGCCTCCTTCGAATCTTTTAATTTCTATTACAATTTCCAAACAATTTTTGGTATTGTTTCAACGAAAAAAATGTTTAAAGTACATCTTTGATTACATTATGAATGGAAACATACTCCCATAAACTAAATCATACGTAGCATTCTTCAGATAGAGTTCTGACTTCTGAATATATATATATATATATATATCATAATTAACAGTAGAAGTTCAAACTTTTTCTTAAGATCCAATATTATAAGTTCCTAAATGTCGTTTTTTATTTTTGTACCATTCTATGATTAGAAGAAACTAATTAAAGACAAGTAGAGAATTACAAAGAAGTACCCTGGAAGGAAATAGCTCAGCAGAACTGTAAACGCCTGACAACTTTTCAGTTCGCAAGTTTCTCCCCATGGCTTAGAAATTCACACACACAACAAAATAACACATCAGGCATACATTCAACTTCCTCGTAAATATAGGGCCAAAAACATAAACTCATTAAAATATTTGCAACAGAGTGATTAAGAAGAAGAATATGGCAATTAGCTATTACCAGTGGAGAAGAAGATTAGTAGTATAAGAGAGGAAACAAGAAGAACTCTGAAGAAACAAGATTGACCCATTGTTGTCTCTTTGAAAGTTCTGAAGATTTTATTTATATTAAACTTTTTATTATAAAGTGTGTTAGTTATTAATCCATTTCTATTATAATATATAGTCAAACTTTAATAAAGAGGAAAAGGAAACCTTAAGTTTCAAGTATTTCCACTTTTCCTGGAAACTACTTCAACTTCAGATCCAATGAAGAAAGATGGTTAGTTGATTAGAATACTCAATATATACTAGTTTTATGAGTTATATTAAAATTAATAAACTTATAATTATGGTTTAAATTGCCAGTTGATTATTGAGATGCAAACTCGCACGTATGGCAACACGTGTAGCCCCGATGAGTCCACGTGATGTGAACTGGAGTCGAGCACCTTATGTCTGCCACTACCAAAGAACATCAGTTTGTTTTGTTTTTTTTTTGCTTTGTAGAAGCTATTTACCGCGTAAATAGATAGTCAAATATTTCACTAAATATAATCTGTAGAAATTAGATGATATCTACCAGATTTTCTAATTAGGTTATTCTCCACGAGTTTGGCAAGTAAACTTTTGACTATGAAAGTTTTTGGCATTATAATGGGAAAATACCAAGTTGAAGCAATCCAAAAAAAAAAAGATTTACACAGTCGTTTTATTTACAAAAATATCGATGACCGTGTTCATTTCTAACTAGGGAACAAGGTTTGACTTAGTTTTAATTAATATTATGTTGCCATTTTACAATTGCAGCCGTCCATCTAAATTATAGTACCACATAACAAGACAAATGAATCAAAAAATTGTGATATTAAGCAAAGAAAAAAGGGCTAAAATAATACTGAAGCATGTGATTGTGGGAGTGCCTTGCCAAGTTTTATAAAAAAAAAAGCATGTAATTTTATATACAAGTATATTTATGCACTTCACTAAATTTTGACATTTTTTATTACTTGGACTCTTTCTTAATGGTAATTCTGAACAAAGCAGAGACAAAAGAAACTTAATAGTAGAACGAAAATAATAGCATCATTGCCAATTATGTATTTCTCATATACAGCTGCATGCAATTGTGTTGGTTAACCCTGCATGTGTGGACTAAATGGTCTGAATTTTTTTTTAATGTTTTACCAAATGAGCTACCAACAACATAATGGTGGGCTAAGAATCCTTGAAGACCGGCATTGAACGAAAGATGAGTGAAAACAGACTAACGATATGCTTTTTGTTTCCTCATCTACTTCATTTATTTTGTACATTTTTTATTCACAGTTGACCATTTAATATTTGGTGCGTTTGGTATGGTCCCCTTCGGCTCCCTACAGAACTACCAACTCAAAAAAGTCGTATTAGACTCTTAGAATATTTACAGTCTAGTCCTCTAGGTGTTAGCTAATAGCTGCCTAATACTAGATGGAATCACTGGACTTGGGCTTCATTCATTCATGAGTTTGGGCTTTTCTATAGTACCTTACTCGTAGTATACGTTTTTAGAAGAAAAATACTCCCAAAAATAAATAAAAATAAAATGTAATGAAGCCTAGAGAAAGAGAAGTCTAGTGTAGTGACCCAGGAAATCAACAAAGTATCTAAAATAATAAAAGTACAAATTAATACAAAAATTATATTAGTACAAATTACTTTGGACATTACACCTATGCACGAACGATTGAGTTTAATCTTGCTCATAAGTCATAAAACCATAACTCGTGTGACTTCCTCTCTTCCTTCTTACACGACACGACACGACACGACGATCATCGATTTGTACCCGTCTTAAAAGAGAAATAAGCTTTTCAAAATCATCATAATGATGACGTTGACGAAAATGATCTAACATTTCCTATTACATACACAATTTCCTAACTCCAGATTTCTTCCTTGTTTTGGTGTCTATCTTCTTCTTCTAATTCCACGGTGATGTTCTAGTTTCAACGCTCCTTTACGTTTCCCACTTCTCCTTTTTTCAAAAATCGATCCTTTACGTCTCTCTCTCTCTGTATTCCCTTATATTCGAATTACAATAGTTCCGAGTCATTAGATTTCATATGAACTGACAAGTCAGAGTTGAAGATGGATTGATCTGATTCCGAATTTGAATTCCGATCAGATTGAACCCAGTTTTTTCTCGATCCAGGTTCACTTCTGATTTAAGCTTTTTTTTTGTATTTTTTTCCAGGTCTTGTTGTATCAATCGATCTGATTTCAAAGTTTGATTCTAGGGTTACCTGAATTCGGATTTGGGATTTCGAGTTTTTGTGAGATGGTATGTTTCCAGAGCTCAATCACACTCATTGACCAATCTCCGATCATGACGAATTCACCAGATTTTAATCATCATCATCAACAAACAAAACCAAGAAGCAGCAAGAACAACAACAATCGAAAATCAAATTTCCCAGTTTGCTGTGACGGATCTAGATCAGCTGCAATAGATGTGATCATCCTAATCGCTGTAATCATATCATCCGGGTTCTTAATATTCCCTTACATCAAATTCATCACACTCAAATCTATTGAAATCTTCTCAGAGCTTTCTTGTTTAGTTAAAGAAGAAATTTTGCGTAACCCTGATCCTATTGTTTATGGCTTAATCGCTTTAAGCATCTCTTGTACTGCGTTATCTGCTTGGATGATTGTTATACTCTTGTGTAGTCGTCATAAATGTGGGAAACCTAATTGCAAAGGTCTTAGGAAAGCTAATGCTGAGTTTGATATTCAGCTTGAGACTGAGGATTGTGTTAAGAGCTCTTCTAGTAATGGTAGCTTCAATGGGAAGAATGTTAACAAGAAGGGTTTGTTTGAGTTGCCTCGTGATCATCACCGTGAGTTAGAGGCTGAGTTGAAGAAGATGACTCCACCTAATGGTCGAGCCGTGCTTGTTTTTAGAGCGAAATGTGGATGTTCGGTTGGGAGATTAGAGGTTCCTGGACCTAAGAAGATGCTACAGCAGCAAAGGAAGGTTAAGAAATGAAGCATAATGGTTCAATGTTTTTGAGATATAAGATGGGATCATTACAGGTTATGATGATGATTACTTTTGATTAGCTTATAAACAACTTTTTTTTTTTGCTTTTGGGTTTAGTTATTTTTCACAAGAACTTCTTACACAAACTAATATATGTTAATCTCCCATGTGTTTAAATAAAAGCTTTACAATGAGGATATTGCAGAGAAAGTAGTTAATAGTGAAGAATAACGATTTCGTTTTAAGTTTCTTGAATGTGTTTTTTGGGTTTTTTTTTATTCTGACTTTCATAGTAGTGATTCAAACCTTTGCGTATGCTCTAGATTCTGGCATTTTTTGTGTTTCTGGTGTATGATCTGGTTGGAAATTTCATCATAAATGTTGATACTTTTAGGATGCTTACTTTCATTACAGAAACGTCTCTTGGATTCAAAAAAAATCCCCCTTTATCATAAAGTCCGAGTTTTGCCATAATGCCATTTACTTCCAACGAACTCTATTCAATCATGTTGGCATGTTGATAGTACAAGATTTACTATTGAAGGTTGGTCCAAATTTTATAATATAAGCAAAAAAACTTTATTGTTTTTGAAATTTGTATACAACTTTCCTATCAATTTTTTTCATTTCTAGTGAGGACAGATTCATCGAGAAAGCAATTATTTAGGCAGTTTTTTTCCATTGACCAGACTTGAGTCTAAATGGGACCATACATACAGAAAACAGAATCTAAAGCATACACAAGGGTTTGAATCACTAGTGTATGGCCCCCATTGCGCCTTAGATTCTGTATGGCCCCATTGTTCCATTTTCTCACTGTCCGGCTTGGAGTTCATAGAGATGTTTGTTAGAGACTTGTTCAACAAGGCAAAGGCTAATTTCCCTTGTTTAGTCTTCATTGATGAGATTAGAAACTGGCGGAGGAAATTGATTCGTGCGTGAAGAAAATAATAGGTGACGCTTACGAGATCGCGAAGAATCTCGTGAGGAGTAACAGGTAAGCCATAGACAAGCTTGTCGATGTTTCGTTCGAGCAATTTTGTCTGAGTATACTTATAAATCGTTAAATACCGAGGATACAGTTCGAACCAAAGACTTTATTCGTATCTAATACAAATCAATCCAGAAACACGAATAAATAAGTAAAGAAATAAAACTATGGTATTGGTATTATATATTTCTTCCTAAACAAAATTTATAAAAGTAGACCTCACCTATTGGTATCTTCAAAATCGCCCAAAAATGTCCTTAATCGCTTGATATGTTCCGGTTATCACAACCACGATACCGGTTGATATAATACCGATAAGAACCAGTGTTTCGAACCCAAGTCTTCGGTATTTCCCAGAGATCTTTCGGTAACACAAACATGGCAATATAACCGATGCGGATGCGCTCAAGAATGCTCCAACCAAACTCATGAGATCACCGAAAAACGGAAGAAGCAATGCCACAATCATATTGCTTATAACCAACATCGTACTCAGAAGTAAACCGGCGGTTTTTTTGTTAGGCAAAAACCGGGAAAACCGGCTTCTCATTGCGTCGATAATAGGCGTAACCATGAGAGCAAACTTAGCTATTGGGTTCACCAATGTAATGCATATCGCCACTTTTGAAGATTCAGTGTTATTTGTGATTCTACATTTGATCCATACAGTAAGTAACCCAATATCGCCACCGATGCATATATGAATGAGCATATTGTGAAACATATAACCATAACCTACAAATGTGAAAAAAAGCATATAAAATCATTAGTATGTGCTTCGTTAAGAAAATTATGTATAACGATGTTTTTGATGTAACTTACGTTTGAGGATTGGCGTTTGTTTTTCATGGAAATGTATAGAGTTGGGAAAACAGGATGAGAGCAGTAACAAAACGCATATAAGCTGACGGAAGTAGTGACTCCATTAGGACGAAAGATCTCTGAGTCATTGCTCTTGAACCCTACTCCATCAAAAGCTCCAACCCAAAAGATAGAAGCAAGAATCAAACCAGAAGCAAAGACGCCACTCGCGGAAACATAAGAAACAATCCTCATGTCGTATAACCAAACTGAAGGAAGAATAATGAGAGCTACAAGGACGATGAACATTTGCTTGCCTCCGATTTCAAGTCCCATGAAGTTGAATCCAATGTTTGAGAAGAGTTTGTTAAGGTTGTCTCCTTCTAGGATCAAGAAGCTAGTTGCAACTAGGTAATCTAGTTATAATATAAAGTTTAACATTCTATTAGTGTACTTTGTTTTGAAAATCACAATTAAACATTATTATTGATAAGGACTAATATTTTTACATAAAGTTATTATATCCCTGAATATATCACTATCAAACTTAAAATTAATACACGTTATTTTAAAGGGTTAATATTATAATTGAATCGTTTCATTTAATTTCACCCATTATTATTGAGTCATATAAGCCTATGCATGCTAGTCCTACAGTTTTTTTTGTTTTTTTTTTGTCTTAAAAATTTATTGTTACGTGGGGTAACGATTTAGCACAGTTTATAAGATTGTGGTTCATATCAAATATCAGCGAACCGATTCAATATCATTGTCATAATTTATTGCGATTATTTCGAACAAGGCCACGTTCTTTCTGACCGTTTCTACGGACTGAGAAAGAGGCAAACGCAATCGCGTAGAACACGTGATTTCGAGAAAAGGCGTGGGAAAATCAATCCAGTTAAGTTAGGTTACAGGGCTAGGTTAAGAGGCCCATTATATTAACTACGTCTCACATCTTTTTTTTTATGGAATTTTTCTTGGATGAATTTAGAAATTGTATTGTTTCCTTTTCCCTTTATTTTTATTTTTTTTTATGTATTCGTCCCGGATAATATTTTAACACCAAATAATTATGAAAATATCATTCATAGGACACTCTCATTTCTTTTTTTTAGGATTTAGAACAAAATCCCAAAGGAGTGACATAACATTACAACATTAGGAATACAAATAGATAATAAATAAATAGGAACATTGATCAAAGTGAAATTAAAGTAGATTATCGTCGAAAACTTTATTATAAAAGTAAAGAGGGATATTTTAAGGGCATTTTGGTCCACCCTCTTGAGTTTTCCAGTTGTTGTAGCAAGAGCAAACTTGTTTATTACCATAATACCCTGGAGGCACACACAAACACTTTCTGCAGCATTTGTTGCAGAATGTAATGCAGGCCTTGTGGTACTGTGTATTGCCACACCTCCTATTGCATTCCGATGGACATTCTGGTCATTTCCCACAATCAAAATTTGAAAAAATTAGTCCATATTTTATAGACCAATAAATAACCGAATCTATTGAAAGTAAACATAAAATGATGATGACAAAAACAAGGACTTGTTCATGTCTTTTTTACTGTTTGTGGGGGTGTCCCAAGACAGTGGGTTGCTTTGACTATATGACCATCATTCAAGGGTAAATTTGGCAATATCTTAAAATATTTGAGAGTCTACGGATCTGACCAAACAGTCCACTTTTAACTGGTTCAACAGTTTTATGGAACTGAAATGCTCTTTTAAAGCTTTAATTTTTCTAGAGTTAATTATCGATTTGGTCTTATAATCGTCAAATATAAATTAAAATAATTTTGCTCAGTAAAATATGTGAAGGGAAACACTTACGGAAACGTTTCAGGCTTCCTGGTCCATAACGTTTCTGAAAATTAACCAAAAAAGTAACAATAATAAGTAAATAATCAAAACACATTTTGTTAGTTTAAGAGATGAAAACTGATATTTTTCTTGTTTACAATATTTATTGTCAATTTAAATAATAAAACTTACCGGGTTCCAGTTCCCTTTAGAGTTATTTGAGGCCACAACCTACAGAACAAAGGGAAAACAAGTATATTAATTTCATGAAAAAAAAAAATTGGAATATTATAACCAAAAGTACAACAATAGTTCTATATCTTTGGGTAATAAGTATAAAAGATTGAGATGTTACCATGGTTTGAAGCATGGAGAGGACAATGAGGGCCAAGAGAACGAGAGCTCCATATGACTTGGCCATTTTGTTTGTTTGTTTGTTTGGGATATTAGTATCCGAAGAACCAAACACTCCTCTAACTAGTTCGTCTCTTTTGTTTGAGGTTTGAAAGGAAGTGTACTGATGGAGGAGTTTTGGTTGAGGACCCTAAGATGTTGCATATAAGCTATATATACAGAGACTTGGCTTCTCTATTAGTTATTATCTGTGGCAACACACATCGTTGTTATAGTACTCCTCCAACCAAATTCTGCCACGTATGCCTTAAATGCTAGTCCTCATTTTGTTACCTGCCATGGTAAACTGTGGTTGGATGGTTTGCATATGGTTCAAAAAGCTTATATACTAAATAAATCTTTTAGACAATATTAAACGTTTTAACCACAAAGTTAACGAAAAAGTATAATTAACATTGTAATTTAAGAAGAAGAAAAAAGGACGGTGCATTGAAGAAGGAGACAGGAAGTTATAGATCTGACCAACGGTCCCAACTGTAAATTGTAATCACAAATATTACTTATACCATTATTAATTAATACCATTGCTTGTTGACGGATAACGATTACTTAATTAAAGTTTCAGAATATAGTCAAGACAGATAAATACATTTACTCCTTCGTGTTTCTTAATACCAAGCTAACTCTTCTGATCTATATCCTCTGTTATAACCAGGGATTTCAATTAACGATAAAAAAAATTTTATGTCAATCGGGCATCCAGTCTATAAATGAGAAATTCGTGGTAAAGTGAAATTGTAACTGAATGAATATTCTTTTAGAGTTATGATCTAGATACCACAGTTTTTTTTGTTTTGAACTGATTTGATGAGACATTACAAAAGTGCAGGGAACCTTAAAACACAGGTAGTTCCACACCACTAGGCATATCAGTTCGGAAATGAAAGACAAAAATACGATTAATAAAGAGCAACTTGAAACACATGCATATGCCACAAATTAGACGTTATGCACACACACATACATAATTCAATACACATCCCAACTTGTATTATGCTGCGTAAATATCAAATCATCTAAAGTTGTTTTAGTAGAAAAACAAAAAAGGAAAAAAGTTGGGAAAAAGAGAGAAAGAGAAGGCATGTGCAGTTTACTCAGCTTCACATGCTCATCCAATTATTGTCTTGAGTCGATCTACTCGGAAAAAAGGAGGGAACATTGGGATATTTTTGGTGTTAAGTAAGAAATATTATCTTTTCTAATAACGAATAGAGTCATTTTGTACCCATCATAATAATAAATATGTTTAATGAGAGGTGGCAAATAAAGTATATGATAAAAATGTATTTAGCCCATATCTATTGGCGAAAACAAGAATTATCTATGTTGTTATATGATGTATAGCAGTA
>CM051383.1:14378828-14403828 GCA_028015245.1 Cardamine occulta
TAGGATATATACAAATGTAGTGTGTGGGGGGGGGGGGGGATACAAGAGATAGATAACTTATAAGAAATGACAAATGGATATGAGTGTGTTGTATAATCTAGTTTTGGGGTTAGTCATTTTCCGATTCTAGATATTTTGTAATTTGTATTTACAAAATATAAAACATCGATTCTAATCGATTTATTAGACAAATTGGTTCAACATCGTGTCGGTCTGTAAATTTCCTTAAGGCTATAACATTGTAGAAGACATTTTTTGCCACTGATTCCCCCTTACCTATATGAAATTTTGAACTACACTAATATCTTGATCCCAACAGGGAAAAAATAAAAACTATACTACAATTTATTGGTATTAATGTTTTGTAAATAATTGGTGTGACACAAAATTTATTACTAGGTTAATATAAGAAACGTTTAGGGTCGGGGTACGGCACGGCAAAGCACGGACCGTAGGACCATTTGAAAGAAAACATTGAAATATAATATCAAAAGATTTGTATTCAAAGATTTGAAAGCATGTGATGGATCACATGGTTATTGATTACTGTCTAAAAAAAGGTATATAGATCATGTCAAGTTGTTCAAACAAACTAAAAAGTGGTATTCTAGTGGTTTGGATATGGATATATACATATTTCAAGACCTGTATTCGATTCTATTTGACCATCCAACCCACAACAAAACTGTATAAAAAAGAAACTGGGTTTAAAGGAGATTAGTTTGGCCGTAGGTCCGAATGAACTTTTGGATTACAAAAATAGTTGTTCAAACACATTCATGTAGAAGAAAAAATATAAACATTAAATTATTATCTTACAAGAAATTATAGATAATGTTCAGCATTTCAACTTGTTCAGACCTACAAACCTAAGTTATATACAGAACATTTGAGATCTTTTTTTATAAATTAGTCTAGGTTTGGTTTCTTTTACAAAAACTGAAATTTTAGCGGAACCATTTTCTTATTGTGAACTACGGCTTTGTTAATTATTATTATTATTATTTTTAAATGAGCATACCAAATTATGAAATATGTAGATAGTGTGTAACAATGCAAGTACTATAAAATAGATTAAAATCACAACTGAAATGACTATGCAAATTTACATCGATAAATAATTATTTCCAGGTTTGATCTAAACTAAATTATAGGGGTCATAATGTAAAAAAAGGAAACATCAAGACCCTCTGGGTGTATAGTTGACACTTGACAAATAGGGTTTTGGCTTTAAGCCCCTTCGCTCCCGCGCCGTCATCTTAATCGCGCATCCGTCGCCGTCGCCGTCGTCATCTCCAGTCACGCTTGTCATCGGTCGCAGTAAACCGAAATCAAAAATATCCGGTAAATATATTCATTTCTCAAACCTAAACCGAATTTGAGAAATCGGGCGATTAGACTCATTTTGGTCGGCTAATTCTAGGTTTTATTTAACGATGATCCATTACTCCGGTTGGAAAAATCTCAGTTTTGATCTCGAATTAAGACAATTAGGGATTCGATCGGGCTTTTGACTCAGAATTACGGAAGTTGAAGAAATTTAGAGGAAGCGGATCTGAATTGTAATAGTTTCTGCAGTTTCAAATTTGAGATAACAAAACCATCATTTCATGAAATGGGTTTTTATTGTATTGATTATAATTGAAAGCTTTATATTTAAAGGTTCACCTTTTTTTGTTGCAGATTCTGAAAAAATGAATTTCTTAAACACAGCAGCATCCATTTGCAGAAGGGTTAGCTTGAGGGAACTAATCACTGAGGTTCCTGCTTATAGTGGCAGTAGCATTTCTGGTATATATATACACACACTTATCAATCTCTCTGTATTTTGGATGATTCTTGCTAATTCATTTGTTTTTGGATGTTAAAGATGGTTCTTCAAGCGGATTGAGTTTGGTCTTCAAGCGTTGGGCTACTAAGAAAACTGCTGGTTCTACAAAGAACGGTCGTGACTCTAAACCCAAGAATCTCGGTGTTAAGAAATTTGGAGGAGAGGTAAGAAAAAGAACAATGAGCTAGATAGTATTCAGATGATCAAATCAATCTTAGTGTGTGTTTGTGTGTGTGATTTTGCAGAGTGTGATACCTGGAAACATAATAGTTCGTCAACGTGGAACTCGATTTCATCCTGGAGACTATGTTGCGATTGGTAAGGATCATACTCTGTTTGCATTGAAGGAAGGACGAGTTAGGTTTGAGAAAAACAAGATAACAGGACGTAAATGGATTCATGTTGATCCAAAGGGTGGTCATGTTCTTCACCCTATCTACACTAAAGCTGCAGCTGCAAAATTGACTAAGATTGAGACAGCTTCATCCTCGTGAGAGAACTCATTGATTCAACAATCTTGAGGTGTTTTCGTTTGTTCTTTAGATCATATTCTTGACTAAAAGATGATGTTATCTTGGAACAGCCACACTCAATCCAATAAAATCTTCTGTTTTTGTTTCTCTTTGGTTTTTTGGTCTGAATATATTTATTGTTGGCCTGTTTAAAGCCAGGCATAAGTTCTTAAGTTTCCAAATCAATTTTTTTTTTCTGAAATTCAGTTTTAATCAGTCCTGAAATTCTCACAAAAACAGGCAAAGTTATCTTAGTAATTTAATTATCTCAACTAATGAATCAAACTATATTATGACAAGGGAACTGCACAATCCTGAATCCTCACTCCACTTGTATTGTATTATTCACTTAATTGTTTTTCGGCCCATTATAAACCCATTCAAATTGGGCCAACGTTTTAAGTAACGTTTTAGAAACGCGGCTAGATACGTTAGGTTGAACCAACTTCTAGAGGATAATGTGAAATTAAGAGGTAACCTTTTCTTCTTTATCAAGAATTTAAGAGCCAACTTGTTTGAGTCATTAAAGCAGTTTCCTCCATTTCTTCTCAAGTTGTCGCGCACATCAGTATGTATTTTTATTATTTTCATTATACAAAAAAAATAAAATTCGCTGGCATAGAAAAAGAAAGAAAAAAAAGTGTCATTGTTCTTTTTCAAACATAACCGGAGAATAGTACGAATTCATAAATAACTAACCACCCATACGTTCATCGTATATGACTTATCCTTGCAAGCTTAGTACATAAATGTGTGGATATGTAAATGTGTGGCTATGTTTTTACTGTTGTATACTAATACAAGGACATATAGAGTAGATACATATACTGACACTTAAATATAATGTTATATCGGTTTCGATTATAATCAAAATTTACACAGGATATATCATATAAAGTCGAATTGCGTAAGAAAATATATTCTGGAATGATAAGCTGGAAAAAAACTAATATTATCCTTGTTATGGGCATACAAGCTTATTTATTGTCGGTTTGCCTTGTATTTTCCTAGCCAAAAAGTAAGGAACCATATGACCTATTTAATACTATATATTTTAATATATATATATATAGAGTTCTCTGTGAAATCTAGCGTTAATGGTTGACAAGCAAAAAAGATTTGCGTTAATGAGGAAACAATTAAGTCATATCAAAATGCTGGAAATGTTGATATGGTTGTGCCCTATTTTGGTTCTCATAAGTCGTGCAAGTCGTAATATATACTGACATTAATTAAGTAATATGAAGTTCAATGTATCTTTACTTGATAAGAACAAGAAAAATTCTCTTCGATTATACTATTAAACCAACATGGTTTGATTATGCAGCGCCATATGGCAAGATATGGCCACGTGTTAGCTGTTTGGTGCTTTGACAACTTCACATCGTTCTTGTTTAGAGGAGAGGGAATGGTTTAGAACAGGTGTTAATTATTTATCGGAGTTTTTGCTATGAATTGTGAATTCTAATTTTCCAGTTATTAGTAATTTCCCATTCGCATATGAGGTTTGAGACGAACGGTGTCGTTTCTCCGCCACTAGTCGTGTCACTTTATTAGGCTTTCTTTTGTTATATCCTTAGCTCAAGGGCACTTTAACCGTCTCATCAAAAACATATATTCCCTCTAGTACAAATTATAAGTATTTTTAGCCAACTTTGAATATTCTATTTTATAAAAATGTTTTTAAATATCTATGTACTTTTTAAATAAATTTTAATTTAATATAATTAAAAAAATTTTAAAATAATAGTTTATATTAATTTTTATGTATAAAAATGACTAATGATAACTTTAATATAAAAAACATTTTTTTAAATAAATATGTTTTTAGCTAAAAACTCTTATAATTTACAACTGAGAGTATGAGTTAAGAGTACTTTAGAAATACATCAACTAAGCAAATAATTTTTGAAAACGTTTAAATCATATAACTCATAATGTTTATATCGTCCATAGTTTAAACAAATCGGATAAACATTAACGTTTTGTTCTCTAGCAGCATTTAAATCGACAGCATGCACTAGTCAACCTTTTATCTATGCTTAAATTATAGTCAGACCAAAACCAAAGCAAGATTTTTTCAGCTTAATAAGAAACAATGGAAATAATTAAAAGGTGACAAGGGAAAAGATTAATATTGATATAAATTCGAGTATATATTAATTAGTTGTCAACGTCATGGAGATACAAATTTAGCAAAAGGAAAAAGACATGACTCACATTAGATGCTGTTCTATGAACCCTATTTATTAGCCTATATTTATTACACTTATCTTTATTATTAACCCTAGGGTGGGGTCAACAAACCATGGTTAAAAAATTGTCCAAGCCCAAAAAAAAAAAAAGAAAGAGAAAACCCCATAATGATAATGAATCTCAACCACACAACTTGGATTTCTCATTATCAACAGTCTTCAAATCTCATCTCTTATTCCTCCATGAGAACTGAGCAGTAACACATATTTAATTTTTTTTTATCGTTTACTAATCTTATAGCTGTCCAAATACTTAAACCCAAATCCTCATATTTCCCAAAATATTTCAACTTTACAACAAACCATTTTTTGTTTAGTGCAATCTTTATCTTATCTTCCCTTCTCATCTCTTCTTCTTCTTCTTCTTCTTCTTCTCCTCCCATCACTAGAAAAACAACTTTTCTTAATCTTATTCGTATCCAATTAACCAAAACTCATCCAAAATTCACAAACACTTCAACTTACAAAATATATTTCTTTTATTTTCGAAAACCCTATATGTTTTGAGTCATGGATGTAATAGCTACTACAACTACTATAGTATCCGACTTGGATTCACGACAACCCGAGATTAAAGCTCCGATCCGGATCCAGCCGGCGCAGCCTATTTCTTTCTCCAACGGTAAACACTGCCATCACCTCCACCATCATTCAACGTCTGAAGCGGTTGTGACTTATAAAAAATGTCTAAAGAATCACGCCGCCGGCATCGGTGGTCACGCTTTAGACGGATGCGGAGAGTTTATGCCGTCACCGTCTTTTAACTCAAACGACCCCAGTTCACTAACGTGCGCCGCCTGTGGTTGCCACCGTAACTTCCACCGCCGTGAAGAAGAACCAGCTTCTCTTTCTGTCGTGGTCCCGGCAATTGAGTTTAGACCTCACAACCGTCACCAGCTTCCTCCTCCTCCTCCTCCGGTTGGAATTCGTAGTCCAGACGACGATGATTCAGCTTCTCCACCACCGATCTCGTCTTCTTACATGCTACTAGCACTGTCCGGAGGAGCAGCCTCGGCGGTTCCAATGTCGAGGAAACGTTTTAGGACGAAGTTTAGTCAGTATCAGAAAGAGAAGATGTTCGAGTTCGCGGAGAGAGTTGGTTGGAGAATGGCGAAAGCGGATGACGTGGCGGTTAAGGAGTTATGTCGGGAGATCGGAGTTGATAAAAGCGTTTTTAAAGTGTGGATGCATAATAACAAGATTTCAAGACGCGGCGGAGCTAGATTAGCTAACGGCGGAGGAGGAGGAGGAGTGAGTCGTGAGAATGTTGGTGAGAGTCATGATCTTGGAGGTGTAGTTCCGACCAATGGGTCGTTTTCTTCGACGTAATGCAAATTAGACGTTAAAACGTTGTCGCCGTCGTTGTCTTAGAGGCTAATTAATTCTTTATGTTTTTTTTTTTTTGCCTTCTACATTTTGTTTTGGATTAGTCAACGGGTCAAATGTTTTTCTATTGCAACTTGAAATGTCTATTGTTTTCTTTTTCTTAGTAGTTTATCTTTGTTAGAGAGGTGATTTGAGGTGTAGCTGTCGACCAAATATGAGAAAGGTATGAGAATTAACCTCCAGATTTTAATAACAAAGTGTAATCCGTGAAACATTTTTTTGAATACTAGAAGAATAATTTTCTTTTATATCAAAGAATTGTTAAGATAATTTTAATTATAGATTTTGCAAGGTTAAGATGATAAGATTAAGAGTTATGACTTCTGAATTAGGAGACAACAAAAGTACTCGAACAGTAAAAGCACAGTTAAAAAAGTAAAGGAGTGATTTTTGCTTCTAGTATACCTTAGAGTTATGACTATGCTAACTGCTAAGATATGATTATCCAATATGCTTAGGAGTTGGTAAGATTAAGCAATACATTAATATGATTGGAGACAATACTTGCTTTAAAATATTCTTGCTGTTCTTTTAAGGCCACACTAGTAAAAAAAATTTGCAATTATGAGATTTTGTGATTCGGATCTAAATTTCAGTGTATATATGTAAAATGACCTTCTTAGGTACGACTATTCGGGAAAAAAATCAAATTTTTTATGTTAGTTGGTAATAGACTCATCATTTAAATTGACAAAAGAAACTTATGACAAAAAAAAAAAGAATCAAAATCTGAGCCCAAACTCAAGCCCGAAAAATAAATAGACAAATAAAAGGCCCATATATTTATAAAAAGGCCCACTCAAGTAGCAGAATTTTAGGGTTTTTGGAAACCCTATAAAAGAGATGATTCGTCTCCTTTCTGCTCTCTGCGTGCCCTAGTATTCCAGATCGCCGATTATCACTAAGCAGACGAAGATATGGTGCACGTTTGCTACTACCGCAACTGTAAGCTTCTCATTTCCTTTCTTCGCTTATATTATCGCTCATTTTCGATTCAATCTACGTATAGATATCTGTTCGAACTGATTAATAGATTCGAGATTAATTGTGGTTTATGATTATACGATCTATGATTGAAGCTTATGTGAAGCTATTGAATTGTGAACCATTGTTATTGTATCTCTTATGAATCAATCTCAGATATAAGTCTGTAGATCTTACCTTTGTAGCTGATGATACTGTTGAAATGTGTTGTTATTAGATGGAAAGACCTTCAAGGGACCTCGTCGTCCATATGAGAAGGAACGTCTTGACTCTGAATTGAAGCTTGTTGGTGAGTATGGTCTCCGTAACAAGCGTGAGCTCTGGAGAGTGCAGTATGCTCTTAGCCGTATCCGTAATGCTGCTAGAGATCTTTTGACTCTTGATGAGAAGAGTCCAAGAAGGATCTTTGAAGGTGAGGCCCTCCTCCGTAGGATGAACCGTTATGGGCTTCTTGATGAGAGTCAGAACAAGCTCGATTACGTCTTGGCTTTGACTGTTGAGAATTTCTTGGAGCGTCGTCTTCAGACTATTGTGTTTAAGTCTGGTATGGCTAAGTCTATCCATCACTCTCGTGTTCTCATCAGGCAGAGGCACATCAGGTATTGTCTATGTTCCATTTGGTATCTGTTTTGCTCTGTTTTAAAATCGATTTTTGTTAATTTTATCATGTCAATTGGTTTTCAATTGAAAGCTACGTTCTTTTGATTGTCTGCTCATGATTGATATGTTTTTCTTGAATGATTTGACTACAATATCTTTTATTGTACATTTACAAACAGATTCATATGGTCAACAACAATTCCGCATCTTAATTTACGGTTTAGTCTTACATGAGACATTGTCTTGGATTTGTCTCAAGCTTATACTGGCATATTTGGTTTGGGTTCTCTTGTTTGGCTAAAAGTTTAAACCTTTGAAGAATGGTCTTATACTTGTTTATTGATCTCTATTACGACTGTTGTGTTCTTCTTGTAGGGTTGGAAAGCAATTGGTGAACATTCCATCATTCATGGTGAGGCTTGATTCTCAGAAGCACATTGACTTTGCCCTGACCAGTCCCTTCGGAGGTGGCCGTCCAGGAAGAGTGAAGAGAAGGAATGAGAAGTCTGCCTCCAAGAAAGCTTCTGGTGGTGACGCAGATGGTGATGATGAAGAGTAAATCCTGAACTCTCACCGGTTTTAGCTGTATGAAGCCTGCTTTTTGATATTTTGTAGTTCGAACCTTGTTCTCTGTTTCCTAAAGATTGTTTTATGGGTTTCTATTTCTCTGAAGATTGTTAAACCTTTGGATTATCTATCACTCATCTTTAAAGTTTTGCCATATTTCTTGAGGTTTATTTTGATTGATTAAACGTATGAAAGAAAAATCTAACTAAATATTTTGTTTTGATGGGCCTCGGTCATATAATAGTCTAACAACGTTTGATATGCCGACATCTTGAATTTTTCGCCCATTAGCTGTTCATTGTTAGAGCGGTATTTACCTATTTGGTCGTATGATTTTTTCGATTTTGCTATTCTTAAAATTTTAGTGATATTACCGTCCGCGATTATTTAGGACACAACCGATCTGTGTTTCTCAACACTCGGTGCTCTCCTAACACACGTGTAACATGCGACCCACGTGGAAACTATCTCACCCGTACTAAAACAATTTAAGACCTTAAATATAAGTTTGAAGCAACGATCGGTTGTTCCGACACGTAAATGAAAATAGTATAACTAATCCCTCGATGAGAGCCATGAGACAACTATTAATCCCAATTTTACACGTATTTAGAGATTGTCTTTCAGATTTTAATAATTTCCAAATGTACTACAACTAGATTTATATCCACTAGTGGTAGATGATCTTATCAGTTTTTTTTTCCCTGGTAGCTAGGAGATGATCTGAAAAATATTTAAATTGTACTTGTATAATATGTTGGTTGTGGATTTCAAAAGCCAAAAGCCAATAAGTAAACTCAAAATAGATCTTTAACAACAAAATTCAAAACATCCGAGTTTGAAATTATTAGCTATAGTTAATAACTTTGACGCAACGTAAATCTGCCAACATTTTTTTCCCAGAAATCTACTTGCCATACAAATCAATTGAATGCTATGATATACAACTTATTTTTTTTTTTTTGGTATTTTTTGATTAAAATATACAACTGATCTGATATCAAGAAATAAAAATATAAGAAATAACCTCCATCTGTACAAAATATCATGGATACTATAATGTTGTTCTTAGAAAACAAAATCCAAGAGAGATTTTTGTTGGGATGACGTGGCAGTCATCTTTTGGAAGTTTATGGAAGATGCCGAACAAAACGGCGCCGGATTTGGTCATTTTTCAGATCCGATATCCTCTTCTTCCACACGTCTCAAATCATCATAGTCAAAGAACACCGAGGGAGATCCGTTCCACACATTATTTCTTAAACCGGCCCATCTAGTTCTCCACGTGTCAAAATCTCTATGGTTATGACGTCATCAATACGGACACGTCACACAGTAACCTTTTTTTTTTCCTTCATCTCGTTAAACAGCTCTGTCCTCTGTATAAATAAGCTCCGTTTCACATGTCTTTCACAGTTCACATAAAATTTTCAAATTTCGAAATTCAAATTTGTTTCCCCAAATGTTCACTATAAAGACGATGACGATGAGAGAAGGAGAAACTGAAACGTGGCCGGAGATGGAGGCGATAGCTAGGAAGATGGTGGACGAGGTTGAAACAGAGAGCAGTGGTTCATCGGAAGCTGAGACTGAGTCTCCGAGATCCGTTGGCCGGTGGATCACGGCGCCGACGGGTAAAGAGAAAGTACATAGCCAAGTTTTGAAGATTAGAGAAGAGGATCTTTGTGTTCTCGTCGAAGACAAAGCTACGAATCCAGAGGATCGGCATCTTCGTCCACGTCGTCTGAGTTTGTTTCTGATCTCGAGGCCGAATTTGCCTTGTTCGCCTCTTAGTGGAAAAGTTAAATCTGTCAACGCTGTTCAGTGATGATCTACTCGATCAAGGTTCGTTATCGATCCAACAAGTTACAGTTGACTTTTGATTTCTGTATGAATCTGATTGATGTATTGAGCTTAAAATTTTCATCTTCAATCGTTTATTAACTTTAGTTTTTCTTTGGTTTGATCATTGGTTGTTTTTGTGCAGGTGATTTGTCTTCTTGAGGTTTTTTTTTTAATCTCTCTGTTTTTGCTTTTCGTTTTGGTTGTTGAAGATCTTTTCATAAATGCCATGTTTATATAAACCGTGAATGTATATATGAGCTTATGAAACTTTACGTTCCATTTTTGTTTCCATATGTCTTTTGAGTGTATGCGTGTCAAATTTGAACTAAACATAATAATAATCCAAAAGAAGTGTAGTGCCACCTAATGAGGTTTAATTCAAAATGAATATTATAACATAAGGTCGACTAATACAAGATAGACACAAGCCATGATCATATCATATAAAATATTGTCCCCATACTAATCTTGTAAGGAGTATGATTACGTCGGACCTCTATACTAATCTTGTAAGAAAAAAAGTTGACATACAATTGTATTCACAGTTTTTATATTCGACTGGACAATACATTTATTTCACACATAATTCTTTAGGAAAAAAAAACACAAATCATGATTATAATTGTATAATCACAATCTCATGGAAATAGATTTACTTAATTAACCATTCTGCAATTCTTACGAACCTCCCCGACCTGACCCGTTAAAACCCCGATCCGACCCATCTTAACCATAGACACACCAAAGTCTTTGAAGAAAGTAGAGTACTCATTACTATTCATGTGGTTGAGAACGTAAGACTTAGTTTCTTGATCGTCTAAAAGAGCTGCATCAGATTGAAACAACCCCCTTCTTTGAGACACAAGCTTGAAGTAGCTTTCATCGAACGTTTTAAAGCTTCCAGGATCCATTTCTAGAGCCGTCGTAGTATCGGTCGGCTTGCATTTTTTTCTGAGTTTGACTGCGTATTCCGTGTCTAAGTTCGGATCGCTGTCTCCTTTGCCGGTGAAATTGTACAGCCGGTTTGTGATTTGAGGACAATGTCCGTTCCCAATTGTGTGACCACCTATCAAAATGTAAATATTAGAATGATTTAATTTTTACTCTCTCCATTTTAAAATATAAGATGTTTAATCTAAAATCACGCAAATTAAGAAATTGTTTTTATTTATAGAAAAATAACTATTTAATATGTATAAAATAAAATAATATATCTAATTATAAAAAAACTGCAAAATAATTACTATTGATCATATAATATTCAATTTAAAAATTCATAGAAATAAGAAAACACCTTATATTTTAAAATAAATTTTTTTTTTAAAATAACTTATATTTTTAAACAGAAGAAGTATTATTTTATTACCGAAGATTCCAAACCAAAAAACCTAAGCCATAGCTTTTTTTTCTTTTTTTCTCTTTTGGGTTTGACCAAAAAAAGTTTGATCTTTTTTAATCTCAACAAATTTTTGGGTTGAGATTGGTTTTGCAATTTTCAGGCCAATTCTATCAGATCTCGGACAAGACCAATATCAACATCTGTTTTTTTTTTTTGTTTTTTTTTTTTTGTTCATGAGTGTTATTTTTCTTGTTTGTTTATAGAACACTGCAGTTTTAATTAATTGATGCATCGCTCTAGTTATGTTTTATGAATTTTCTGATTGTATAACATACCTGAAAGCACGACGAGGTCTTTCTTGTCGAGACCTTTGGCCTGGAATTGTCCGATAAGGCTACTGATATTGTCAAATGGTGATGGTAAGTTTGCCCTAGCCTCAAGGATGCTTGTAACGACACCGTCTCTTCTTCCCGTTTCAACCTCCCACGACGGTACATTGAGCTGAAAATATATTGATTGGTATATCATATAATATATGATAATGTTTCAACTCTAACATATCGTATATAACAATATTTATGGATTATATTTTCTTTAATAACGGTCAAAAATTCGCAGACCAAAAATTCTTGAGACTTTTAAGTCAAGTGCAATTTGTAGCATTAAAAATATGAAATTTGCGTCCAACCTAATTTATGGAGTCCTATAATCGCCATGTGACCTTTGTAATAAGCAAAAAAAGAGCGTATAATAAAGATACTGTGAGCTCTAGATTACTATCACTGTATATTAAAAATTTATACTTACGGCAACCATTGCGTCTCTAGAGACAAGAGCCAACACATCAGAGCAAGAAACAATGCCTGGACACTCCTTTTCTAGAGCTGCCTTGACATCGTCTATGATATCGAACCCTCGAAGTGTGAGGTTAGGAATCGCGTTCTTCTCGTCTTGTTTGTTCTTTAGTTCTAGCAAGACCGACCCTTCACATCCCTAAATATCATGATTCATTAATTAGATGATGAAGTGTCAAGAAAAAATTAGTAAAAAATTAATAATAATAAGGGTTTTCACGAAATAACTTTACCCGAACAAAGCAATCGTGGAAGAACATTCTGAGCAAAGGAGCTCCGAGCGTCGGAGTCTTCTTTATGGTTTCGAAGACAGTCTGCTTGACAATAAGCTCGGCTTTCCGGCATGTGTTGTCGTAGAACCCGACTTTCAATTCTTGCGCATTGGTTTGAGCAAACGAAGAGAGCGAGAACAATAATATTTGAAGGAAGAAGAAACAAGAGATGGTCATCTTCAAAGAAGCCATATTGTTATTAACTTCTCTTTTGATTGATGCTTGATGAGACTAATTGAGATGAAGATTGGTGTTGTTATTTATACTAACATAATCTTTTGTACTAGACTATGTCAGAAAAGTTATATAGTTAAGGTACCCCTATATAAGTATATATATATAGTTCAAGTTAAATTAAAATATAAAATATAAGGGTTCGTGGCTACAACATTCAATTTTAAAGACCAAGATGTGGTGGCTCAGAATACTAATTGCGTACGAGTATTTTGTAATTTTGTTGAATCATATACTATGTCACATCATTATCTTTAAACTAAAATTTTTAATTCGGAACTATCCATTTTGTTACTTAATACTATTAACTTAAACTTAATTAACTTAAAAATTATAAATGCAACTTAATTCGGAACTATCCGTTTTTAACTTTAAAACGCAAAAATATAAGCCATAAGATTCAACATAAAACTACATCCGATTGAAAAAAATTTCAACTAATTTCATTAACATGATTTTCGTTTACGTAATATAGATATAATTACGTTTATTTGTTAAATATGAAAATAAATTAAGAAAAAGTAAAATATAAGCAAAACATAAATAAAAGATAAAACATGATTCAATAATTGTTTGTGGAATATTATATCTAGTTTGCATTTGTTTATAGTTTATTGGTTTGCTTGGTGTATAATATTAATATTTCCACCAGAAAAAAGGCTGCCAGAATAATTTATGGCAAGAAAAGAAAAAATAGCTCAAAAACTTGAGATTTGAAAATTGGCATTTTGAGCTCTTTTGTTTGTCATCTAACTAATTGTAAGGAATATATAGTTGATTGATTAAGAATAATAGTATTTTGTCCATAACTAACTTGAAATTGACAAGTAAACCACAAGAAAAAAAACTACATTATGTTTAGTAAAATACAAAACACGACACAAGCCGTCTCTATTGTACACGAGACAATGGCTGCAGGTAGGTAGGACGATTGAAGAAATGAATAATTTTGCTTGTGATATTGGACTTGTAAACTTACAAAGTGACAATGATTAATGATACGGTAGGAGAAAATAATACATCTTAGAAAAATTTAACATAGTTAATTAACATCCTTTTGGCAGTATCTTACAAATGTGTTGTATTTAACTATACTTTTTTGGACTTTATCAAAACAATTATTTGGTTCCCGTAACAATCTAGACTTTTATTTTTTAATAAACAATTTGCATGTTAATTTCCAATTCCAATCACACTTATTTGATGGTAACATCTCAACGTAATGCTGAGATAGTTGTGTGGTTTTGACCCTATTAAGTGAACTAGGAATTACGTAGGTGTTTCCAAGTGCTAGTGCCGAAGTATTAATGGGCCCATGGCCCCATAATTATACAAGTTGACGACGTAAGTTATTTCCGCGTGTCTTCCCAATCCATTTGCTGATGCCACGTGTCAATACATGAAAAATGGGAAACATAAAATATTGTCTGAGCCCGGGTTCGAACCGGGGACCTCTAGTGTGTGAGACTAGCGTGATAACCGACTACACCACCCAGACTTGAATGACAATGATTTCTGAACTATAGTATAAATCATTAAAACAAAGCCATCGGCGATGATGATGCGGTGGTGAGATTTTCACCGCCGGCGTGGAGAATCGTTACTATGAGTTTCTTGATTGATTTCTAACTTTATTTCTCCATTGTAACATCCCAAATTTTTGCAAACTTCTTATTTTATTATCCCATTGAGCGTTTTTAAGTTCTCCAAAACGCAGCGTTTTGTTTCTTCTTCTTCTTCCTCATCAATTCACTTCAACCTGAGACACTCGTCGAAGTCTTCCTGAATGGCTCACCCTCAGGTGACTCAAAACAAAACCCTAATTCCAATTACTGAAAATTCGATGTATTCCTCTGACGTTTTGTATCTGTTATAGGTTGCGTATTTGATTCCATTAACATCAAATTTAAAGGAAGACAATTCATCACCGAGGATAACTTTATCCGAAGGTCCAAACACCATCGGCCGTGGAAACGTTTCAATCGCCGATAAGCGTCTCAGCCGCAAACATATTACCATTATCATTTCCACGTCTGGCTCAGCTTCGTTGTCTGTGGTAAAACTTGGAAAAAAAAACAAACTTTTGATCACCAATTCGCTTGTTATCGAATTTAATCATATCAAATTTGTGTCTTTTCTGTAGGAAGGAACGAATCCAGTGGTTATTAGGTCTTCCGGTGACGGCGAGAGGAAGAAAGTGAAGCCACGTGAAGAGGTTTCATTAACTAATAATGATCTTATTGAATTGATCCCTGGTCATCATTTCTTCAAGCTAGTTTTGCTACCCAGTGAAAACAATGGAGAGAATCATAATGGAAGCCATGAAAGAGCTGCTAAGAAAGCTCGGAAGGTTTACTTTGCTTTGCATGACTAAAGAATGCAGCTTTTTTGGGGGATTTTTGTTTGATGTGATGAAACTGTTTTAGGCTGAAACACACGAAGATGATGATGATAGTGTAGAGGCGATTCGTCGATTTGTTCCACCAAATGAGAAACTACCTTCAACGTTTAGGCTTTTGAATGTTATTGGATTGCCTGATTGGGCTAATACCTCTTGTGTTTCCATTAATGATGTCATTGAGGTTAGTCTTATGCAAATCATATTAGTTAATTTGTTTTGTTCAGACGTCTTGAGTAAAGATATATCTGTCAATGACAGGGAGACATTGTCGCTGCGATCCTATCGAATTATATGGTCGATTTAGACTGGTTGATGTCAGGTAGTTTTCTCATATCTTTTGTGTTGTGTTTGTAGAAATGAATAGTTACTTTGTGTACATTCAAACGGGTATTAAGCTATGTTGTTCTATATTCGGTTTTTCTCGAGTCTGTTAACTTAACTTAACTCGGGTCACTGCAAATATTCTTTTGTAGCTTGCCCCAAACTGTCCAACATTCCCCAGGTTGTGGTCATTCATGGAGAAGGTGATGGTAGGCAAGAGCATATTCAGGTTTGTTATGATGGTTTTCCTGATTTCTTCTAATTGATGTTAATGGTAGACTAAAATCTCTAAACTCTGTTTTTGTTTAATAGAGGAAGAAGCCAGGTAATTGGATTCTTCATAAGCCCCGGTTACCTATTTCATTCGGGACACACCATTCAAAGGCTATATTTCTTGTCTATCCTCGAGGAGTGAGAGTTGTAGTACACACTGCGAATCTGATCCATGTTGATTGGAACAACAAAAGCCAAGGTTTGTGGATGCAAGATTTCCCTTGGAAAGATGATGACAAAGATCCACCTAAAGGTTGTGGATTCGAAGGTGATCTTATCGATTACCTCAGTGTTCTTAAGTGGCCTGAGTTTACTGCAAGCTTACCTGGCCGTGGCAATGTCAAGATCAATGCAGCCTTCTTCAAAAAGTTTGATTATTCCGATGCTACGGTACCTTCTATTTCTCTCTTTTTTGGGATGATTTGTATATACTTTTATTGTTTTCTAAGATATGCAAGAAATTTTCAGGGTCGACTTATTGCATCGGTCCCTGGACACCACACTGGTTTGAACTTGAGGAAATGGGGACACATGAAGCTACGGACGATTCTTCAAGAAAGCATTTTCGATAGAGAGTTCCGCAGATCCCCATTAGTTTATCAGGTAGTGTTCCATTCCAAGTTTTTGTTTTGTTTTGTTTTGCAATTGCTTGCCAAAAGGTCTTCTTCTTATACAATCTTTTTGTTGACAGATTTCTTCCCTCGGTTCTTTAGACGAGAAATGGTTGGCTGAATTTGGAGCTTCTTTGTCTTCTGGTATAACAGAGGACAAAACTCCTCTCGGCCCCGGGGATCCGTTGATAATATGGCCAACAGTAGAGGACGTTAGGTGTTCTTTAGAGGTAATCCGATCAAAGATTTCTAAAGATTACATCTTTCCTTATATATCTGATGGATTTTTCTTCTAAACTGTGAAATCTTCAAATAAAGGGTTATGGTGCTGGCAATGCGATTCCGAGCCCATTGAAGAACGTGGAGAAACCATTCTTGAAAAAGTATTGGGCTAAATGGAAAGCTGATCATAGTGCTCGCGGGTAATTTAACTAAACAAAACCTTTATAAACCCAACTTATGATTACTACTCTATTCTGACCCTTGGCAATGTTACAGTCGTGCAATGCCACATATAAAGACGTTCGCACGTTACAGTGACCAGAAGCTTGCGTAAACTTCACAAAGTCTCAATCTTTAGTTACCCACTTAATAATAAAATGAACAGTTAGTGATCAATGTTCTTGTTTTGCTTCCATAGATGGTTCTTGCTAACCTCATCGAATCTTAGCAAAGCGGCCTGGGGAGCACTTCAGAAAAAAAATTCCCAGTTGATGATCCGTTCCTACGAGGTAAAACCTGGTGTTCTCACGCATCAAATTCTTTGGATCTTTTATAACTACACTAACCAACTTCCACTGGCTGTAACATTGTTAGTTGGGCGTCTTGTTCTTACCATCTCCAATAAAAACACAAGATTGTAAATTTTCGTGCACGGAGAACAACCCGAGTACTACGAAGGTAAAATGATTGAAGATTCCTAAACCCGTTAACCTGGAGCCAAACTTTGATCTTTCCCTTTTAATTGTGTTATGTTGATAGGCAAAAAAAGAGACTGAAGACGAGGTAGAGAAGAGGAGTAAACTAGTGACAATGACCTGGCAAGGAGACAGAGATTCGCCTGAGATAATCTCATTACCAGTTCCTTATCAACTACCTCCTAAGCCATACTCACCCGAAGGTTCTTTCACATTCATTTTCCAACTAATATCACTTCTTTCTTTCGCGGGTTCTTAACGTTTTTTTTACTGGCATTGTGATTTTCAGATGTTCCATGGTCATGGGACCGAGGATACTCGAAGAAAGATGTGTATGGACAAGTCTGGCCAAGATAGTTTGATGATAGCTTTAGCCTTTAGCTAGCTAGTATGACTTGAGAGAGTGGCATTATGAGTTTCTTACACGCACGGAAGAAAATATAATCCTTTAATTATCAACCAAATGTTAAAAAAAAACAGTTGTGAAAACAGATTGAAATTTGTGGATTAATCCGGTTTAGTCTACCAACGGAGAGGATTGGAGTTCATAAAGTTTTTTTGTCCGTAAAAGAGAGTTGACCTGTCGGCGAAAATTTGTGATTCATTTTTATTTGTTGGCATATTTTATGTTAGTTGGAGGAAATTAAAATTAATCCCTAATTACATGTCAGAGAAGCGAGACATAGTGTGTAAACCCTCGACGTGTTTAATTACATCTATGTTTGTAGAATCCAAACACGATTAGCATATAAATGATAAGTACTAACTACAAACACAATATCAAAATATAGATACAGAGATTGGAGACATTATAAGTATATCATATTATTATGACAGAAGACAGAAGTGTGTCGTTGGTTACAAGAAACCTAAGATTTAAATTCGAGACGTATAAAAAATCAAGAACAAAAATAAAGAAAAATGAAAGAAATTTTTGGTGGTAGATATTCGATAGACATTTAGAATACAAAACAGACGAAGACAAGCATTCACATTCAATGTCTACATTTCCAAGAACACCCGTCCCTCTCTTTGATGATTTGGCCTTATATATCATATCTATAAAAAATCTAAGATAAAAAAATATATAGTTATAATTAAGATAATAAGATTCATAATTCAATTGCTAATTGACTTGTTAATTTAGTCCTCGGTCTTGGTAAAAGCTAATCATGAGTGTTATATACTTTGATAAAGAACGATTTTTCTTCTATGTTGTGACCATTCACAACGTGGCACGTCAGTATCCAGAAGTTTGGATAATTTAATCCAATGCCTTGAGACCTAGGATAGCCAGTAGTAGAAGTTGATATAATTTTATGATATTATATCCAACGCCTTGAGACTTAGGATAGTGTCTAGACAATTCATATAGTATCACCAACTATTATTAAGATTTCAAAATGTGCAGTAGTAAACAAATGGGTAAACTATATGGATTAACGAAGTCCTTTTATGCAACTTTAGATTTAATTTAATTTCATATAGGAGATCTCTTACATGCAATATATTTTTACTTTATGAAATATATATATATATATACAGACTTTGAATTTTGGGTAAGATTCACGGACTCTCCTATATATTGATCAAAAGAAATGGAGATGTTGAACCTGAGTTAAATTTCTTCAATATATATTTAGTTAATTCACCAGTAAAATATTATATATCTACTATATAAAACCTTTTTTTTGTGTGTGTGAAAGAAAACTATAACCTACAGATTTTATGTAAAAGTTACTAAACTTCCTAAACAAAACTGAACTTGTAAATGTTCTAAATCTTTTATTTGTCATGACATGTATTCTATTGTATTTGATTCCGTATAATAATGACACGACAACAACAATACAAAGTACTATATTATAAGTCCCGATACTAAAAGCAGAGAAAAAACAAACAATAAAGAGATTTTGATATTGTCATCACAAAAAGAAAAAAAATACAGAGATTTTGATATTGTACATCTCGCTACTGTGAAACAAAAACAGAAGTCATGTGGGAGGGGGCGTGAAGGATGGGTATGCTCCCTAATTAGAGGGGGAAAAGAGTGTCCTATCATCACATGGGAGGTTAAATCTGGTTTTTGTTTATAACAAATTTAACTTCAAAATATTAAAACATAACTAGTCCCACCTTTGTGTGCTCATCACCAAACATTTTTCTTTAATGTCCAATTCGTTACACCATCTCCTTGTTTTCTAACATATATCATGCATCTACTTATCATCATCACCATCATCATCATGTGTTTAGATCTAACAAACGTTTTGTTGTTATGACCAAAATATCATTACGTACTTATATAAATAAACCAAAATTTGAAACACTAATAGAATAAGATATGAAGTAAAAAGTATTTATCCAAAATCACATCTTGACATTTTAAAAACAACTTGTCTTGAACCAAGTAGGGTATTGTCGATCTTAAAGTGGGGATTGGTTCACTTACCGAAAACAAAAAAAAAAGTCACCTGCCTATAATAACAAGTTCGAAATACAATTGGGTTCTGTGATTTAATGAAATTCCACTTAGGCATATTATATAAAAGTAAATATCGTAAGCATGCAATTGCAAATACTGATACAATATCTATTGAGGTACACGTGATAGAGCTTGGACTAAAACTAGCCACTCCCTATTGGTTAGGATAGATACCATACGTTCCTCTCAAATTGACCTAAGTCCATTGTTTTTATTTACCCGTATCTATACCTGATACAGAAAATCTTCTTGGTTTTACGTATCATTGATCATAAAATAATGACTATATATTGGGCATACAGACAAGTGTTCCACTAGTATAATAAGAAAATCAAGTGATGATATTTCCCTTTAATGTTCTTTATTTCATTGGTTGAAATCAGAAATCGGGATTCCTACTGGTAATATTAGAGCATCTCCGGTAGAGAGAAGAATCCCATCCAGAATCTCTCACAATTATTATATTAATATTTTTAATTATTCAATTAAATTAAATTATTAAAAAGAAGCTGAGCCAACTATACTTATACCTGTGTCACTTGAGTTTCTTTAATTTTTTTGAAGAGTTTCTTCATGGAGAACCCCATTTCACTCTCTCTCCTCTTTTGTTATTATTTTATATTTTTGTAATAAAAATAAACTCATTGAAAGACTCTACTGAGGATATGTTCTTAATTAGTTTCTCCATGATCATAATTAACAGGTTTCACATGGCGATTTCAAATTATGAAAATTTGTCTAATTTTTGGATTTTAGTCGTTTGGTCTTACAAAAATTAACAATGATACATTCTCACAAACTCGCACCTCAAGCAAAGCTAGTTCATGCTACGGCTGTATATTAATTACTATAACTATATGTCATATATATTACCAAGAGGGTAATTCAAACTGAATAATTATTATTCTAATTATCGTTATTTTAATTACTTTGTTTTTGATGTACGACATATTTTTGAATCTAATATAATACTATACACTTATATATACATACAAAAACAAAGTAATTATACGTATATATGCATATCACAATCTGATAAATTTGCAATTCACATGTCTTGTATCCAAGACTCCAATTATAAACCACTGTTCTCTCTTATACACTTGTCTTGGTCATATCCAACATCCGTATTTAAGTTTATTTGTATTACTCTCTCTTTCTCTTTCTCTCTCGAAGTGGTCCTAGCTCTCTATATAACACCAATTCTTCTCCTTCTTTCTTCTCCCGTTCCTTCGACAAGCACAAACAGTTACACTTCTTTTCTAACCCACAAACCATCAAGAAAAGAGAGCGTTTTCTTGGATTCATATATTTACAAATATTCTTTCAAATCAAAATGTCGTCTAGCAGAAGGTCGAGACAAACAAGCTCATCATCAAGAATTAGCGATGATCAGATTACTGATCTTATCTCTAAGCTCCGACAGTCTATTCCAGAGATTCGTCAAAACCGTCGTTCCAACACGGTAAATTCTTTGTAAAACTTACTATAAAGTGTGCTCTTGAGGTTTAAGTTTTAGTTTTATGATATTTGGTTTAGGGTTAGTTACTATGTTTAACAGAGAAACGTGCATATACAACATGTTTGAATAGTGCATTATAGTCATATCGAACTACGTATGGGAGATTGCATAATTTGCATTTTGAAGTTTCTAAAAATTAAGTCGTTTGACCATTAACCGGACTTTGAGGAGAGGGGAACATATTTCCCCTAACTTCAGCATTAAGCTTCTAATTTACTTTTCTTTTATTATTGGTAATTACATTCAATGTGAGACGACTATATTGCTTCGTGGACTATCAATTCAATTGTACATTAATGAACAGACCGACTTATTTTTTTGTATTACATATATACTTATCTTCGTTTCCATAAAACAAGAAAAGGACGAACGCTAGAAAATAAAAAATAAAATAAGAAAAAGGCCGGTTTCTATAAATGGAAGCATCGTTTTTTACAGTACACAACCACTTAGATTTGCTCTCAAGTCTCAATTTAAAACAATGTGTTGGTTTTTGGTTTAGTTGTTGAATAATATAAGCGCATTTATCTTAAGGTTTATTGTTAAAACGATGCATAATGTAGCAATTAGCGTCTAGATATTTCTGCATTATTTATTATCATGCATCGTATGCTAAGACTCGTTTTGAATATTTATATCAAATTCTGACTATATATATAATGTATAATTTTGAAATATATTTGTATATAGATATCAGCGTCGAAAGTGTTACAAGAGACTTGCAACTACATAAGAAACTTGAACAAAGAAGCCGATGACCTCAGTGATCGATTGACTCAGCTACTGGACTCCATTGATCCTAACAGCCCACAAGCAGCCATTGTTAGGAGCTTGATTAATGGATAATGAAGATAAATATTGGTTATTGTTTCTTTATATATATATATAATCTTTCAATCTCATTGAGAGATTGATTTATCAGTGTTTCGCTCAATATTTATCTATTATATGTTTCTTATATATTAAATACAACAATTTTATCTAGGGTTTATACTTTGACCCTCTTTTTGGTTTAACGTTATCCATGCAACATTATCCACTAACCTTTAATTATAACTAGAGTCAAACGTGCGGTACACCGTGGGTCAATATTTTTCTAATCTTTATATTTATATTTTATTATTTGTGTTCTATTTTTCAGATAATTTACATTTATTTAGGTTTCATTCGTTTATATTTTATAATTCTTTTCTGTTATTTATATATATATAAACATGTAATTTATAATTTTTTCACCAAAAACTGATATATTCTTTGCAAAACAAAACTTGACTGTGTAATTTTCATAATGAATTACAAATCCGTAATTTTTCATGAAACAAAAAAAAAGTTACAATATTCCCGCCCAAAAACAGATCTATTATTTTCCACCAAAAAATATATTAGAATATATTATATAATAATTTGAAACTAAGATTAAATAAAAGTGAAATGAGAATCATAATTATTTTTTTAATACATTGATTTAGATTAGGTAGATAGATTTTAGGCAAATTAAAATCAATGTTAATTTTCATAATATTGCTGGTTTAATCTTTTTTTTGGATACATATATAAGATTAATCTTGGTTTATTTTTTTTAAATGTGTGTTTGGAAACATCCTCTTAAAATAACTTTTTTTAATAGTGTAGTAGACAAACTAGATTTCGGCTACTTATGTAATTTAAATCCTTTAATATTATATGTGAGTGTGTCCATTTGTATAATTTTTTTATATATTTAGAATAAAAATTGAGAGATCATTTTAACCAAAATTCAAACTAATCTTTAAAATTTGTAGAAGAGTTACTTAATATTGTCAA
This sequence comes from Cardamine occulta, assembly GCA_028015245.1. NCBI lineage: Eukaryota > Viridiplantae > Streptophyta > Magnoliopsida > Brassicales > Brassicaceae > Cardamine > Cardamine occulta. Next base: position 14,401,841 of record CM051383.1, read on the forward strand.
AATCATACATATTTGCCAACCAAGATTGAAACACACTAAAATATATAACTCCAACCTATTTTAGACTCCCATGCATGGAAATTTTTTTAACTATTATACCATTGTAAAATGATTGCAAATTATAAAATAGTTTGAAACAAATATGAAGGAAACTTTTGGTAAATTACATTAATGCATGTTTTTTGCCTTCGTTCGTAGATAATACTTCTTCTCCTTCTATATATATACTTCTTTCGATTCTTTATAATGTTAAGTTTTTGCAATTATTTTTTATTTCCTCTTTTTTTTTCTATAGCGAAGAAATTATGATGTCATGTTAAGTTTATGAACTGGTATAAAAATAAGTTTTGGTATTACATGGTTATGTTAGTCATACTGATTGAACAAGCTGGTATAATTTTCTGTATAAATTATTTGAGATTTGATATAAATTTATATATATACTAATATACAGATAATTAAACATTGGTGTAAATTGTTTAAAGTTTTTTTAGAGATTAATTTGTATTCGGTAAAACAAGTGTTTTGTATAGTCTCATAAGCAGTTATTTATAAAAAAAACAGATTGTTTGGTTGAAAATATATCAAATGGCAGGATCACACGAATCTTCCTTTTTAATGCTGCAATAAGGACACAATAAAGTAAGGCGATATTTTAGCGAAGTAAAAAGGAGAGAGAGTATTATTAGTACAGATTTCAACATAAATGAATTCAATTTCTTAAAAGGAGTTTGTCGCCTTTTGTTAGCAGATGTGAAATACAAATGACGTTAATACTTAAATTTGTCGGCAAATTGGGATCATAAGCCACATTTTTTGCATAAATTAGCGTAGTAATTAAGTTAATTTCTCACAAATTATATACACAGCATTCTATGTATAAGAAATGATGTTATAATACTATATATATTTATATAAAAAGTGTTATAACACTATCTTTGATCATGATTTGTTACTTTCCGATATGTTCCAAGAATTTGTGGTCTTATTAATTTGTTTATAAAATCACTAAAAGATAAATTTACATGATGCAACGGTAAAGTAGTTAAATCGGTTAAAATGGATATTTTTGTAGCTTATGACAATTAATGAGAAACTTTTGACTATGAAACTTTAGTAAATGTGGACATTTTAAACATAAATCTTTAACTTTTTAGATTATTTAAAACTAAAATTTATAGTAATTAGCTATATTGTTTTTATTTATTTAATGAAAACAAATTTTAATTCCGTCACCAATCTAATTTTTTTATCTAAAGCCAAGATTACTAAAAACTTCTCCGATGTATTACTCTACTTTTTAAGTTAGGTTTTGTTCCAATGTCTTACTATATTTTATACTCCAATTTTTTTTAAGTTTATAATAGAGTACTACAAATGGAATTACTCCAAAAATGGAGTAATGGATATGCTTTTATATTTTACAATTGGAAATGGAGTGGAATTGTGAAGTAGATTTTATTTCAAAATGAATTTTGGAGTGTAAAATGAAATGAGGTTAGGTGATCTAACCACTAATTATGTGACGGTTTTTATTACGTACAAATAAAATGATTGAATAAGATGATTTGATTCCAAAAAATAAAGTTGGTTTTAATTTTTTTATATATGCATATTAATTGGGTCTATAATTTCTATAACTGGTTTATCACATAGAATATGTATTGATTTTGAATATGTTTATTACAGATAGTTTGAAAAGGTCCTATTATATAATACCCTATATATATATATATATAAGTTTTTGTATATGTTAGCGATGTATTCAAATTAAAATTTTACACTTTGCCTTTGCCCAACCGATAACTGAACTATTCACGAAGACCAAATATGACTAAATAGTACTCTGTACTTTTATGTATTACTACTAGCTACCCTTTTTTTTCTTTTTCTTTTTCTTATGCAGTTATATAATTTGGTTTGTTATAACTTATATGCATGGAAAAACCTGTGAATAAACTGTAGCTGTTATAGTTTTTAAGATAGTT